>BHFT01032207.1:0-58125 GCA_004320025.1 Laticauda laticaudata
ATGGGCCTGGATCCTCCTCTGACTGCTCAGCTGGCCTCTGCCCTTCCCCAGTCTCCTCCACCACCTCTGGAGCCACATTCCCACTCCTTGTTGGCTGTTCCTCTTCTTCCTCAGAGTTAGTCTCCACCAGGGGCATGACAGTATGCTTTACAGCTCTTAGAGGAAAGAGAATAAAACTAACACATTGTTTTTAAATAGACTACAATAAATTGCTGTAGGCTCTTTAACTCCCATGTATCCTCTCACTAGTTTGGAATGCAATAGTTTCTACTCATTTCAAGAGGTAAGAGTGAGAGAGAACATTTAATCCTATGTTATAAATCTGATCTGGAGAACTTTGCTTAAAAAAGAAATATGGAGTATTTTATAGGAATTTTACCAGAATGATGGAGATTATGTAGTTGATTTTGTAGCTTTCAGGGAAAATAAGATTTATGTATTTTTACTCAGCAACCACAATAATGGTATCATCATTCTTTTTTGTGATTTGCATTATTCAGCAATGGAACTATATCCCTGCAGTTTTTATTCAGTTTTTATATTCAGACATTTTCAATTTTGGAAAGGGAAAGGGAGAGGGAAGAGGGAGAGGG
Organism: Laticauda laticaudata; assembly: GCA_004320025.1. NCBI lineage: Eukaryota > Metazoa > Chordata > Lepidosauria > Squamata > Elapidae > Laticauda > Laticauda laticaudata. Next base: position 594 of record BHFT01032207.1, read on the forward strand.
AGGGGGAAGGGAGAGGAAAGGGAAAGGGAGAAGGAAGGAAAGGAAATGACAGGTTTATGAAAAGTTCATAATATTATTTAATTCCTCAGAGAAAAGAGATATTTCAGAACATGGGATCAGAGACCAAGGACATGGAAACATAAGTCTAATTAAAGTACTTAATGAAAAAAACATTTTGTTATCTTAGCAGAATTCTAAATTTAGATCTGGTGATAATATGTTACTGAAATATTTCTGGAAATGCTTCAGGAAATTAGAACAATATAATTAGAAAAATACTGGAATATCCTCCCAATGTGAAATCCAGCACTGTTTTGTATATTCTTGTGATGGTTGTAAAGTAGAACATCTACACAAATGGGAAGTTTACCAGAGAATACCAAAATATGTTAAACACTAGTGCTCCATAGCAGAAATTAATCTATATGCAATAAAATCCCAAAATTTTCTCCTGGGACACAATTAGAAATTATGTGAAACTATCAGCAGTCCTAAAGCCTTAAAAAAAATGTTGGCAGCCCTCAGTTGCTTTTACAATGGAAAAATCTGTAGATCTCCTTACAATGAGACTATACTGCTGAAAATATATTCTCAGCACTAGTTCATCTGGTGGGAAACGTGCACTTATATATTTTGATGGTCTACAAAGTACAAACCTTTGTACTTAGACCTTCCTGGTTTTAACAGATGAGAATGGATCAAGTACTAGTAATACGTATAGGATCCAGTTGGACAACCATCCAGAAGGAAGAAATTAGGCATGATGGATAATGGGGAAGCACGAACAGAACATGAGATTGTAGCCAGCCAATATATGCTTGCCTTGGGCCAGAGCAAGGAAGACTGCAGCTAGGATTTAATAAAACAAAGCAAAAAGCTATGCACAATTTACAATTTACCTACATCTCTGCCTGAATGACAGAACAGGAACAGCGGTGAAGGTATGTATGTCCTAGAGTCCATCTGAAATTGGCTGGGGGAAGGGATTTGAGCCATATAACTAAGCTGTTGAGTTATTCTTCTTCTTCCTTCATCTCCTCTTCCTCCTTTTCTTTTTCTCCTCCTCCCCCCTTTTTTTTCCTCTTCCTCTTCCTCCTCTTGGCATCCATTGACAACAACTAGTCAAAATTAAACTAAAATAAAAGAGAAGGTTGCTAAGCCAAACAACAAGAGAAGGCAGTGACATAATTGCCTTGCAGTAGATTTTCATGTATCCATTTTCAGAAGGGAGCCTCACTGAGTTCAATAGTATTTGTTCCCATGTGAGACCAGCTAGGATGTCTTTTGAATAAACTATGTTTCATATCAAAAAATAAATTGAAAGGACCTACATGTAGATACATTTCTAGTTTTTAATTTGCAGAGCTGTAGAGCAAGTAATGACCTTAAATAAGGAAACATTGTGGTTCTCCACATGTTGTTGGACTCAATACCTATCAATCATGGCCAACTTGGCTAACACTGAAAATAAATATTGCTCCCAGGTGAAGCTAAACCATTCAGAGCGGCACTCTATATCTATTTATATTAATATTCCCAGGTTAGCAATGCTTCTAATTTCTTTCATTTTATCATTTTTGTAATAAATGCAACAAAAAGGAAATGTCATCACTTTGTTATACAGAGGTATGCAACCTTGCATCTGCTAAAATAATGTCTCCTGCAGATGGTCTGCATTTTTCCAGAAAAGAGCAAAATAGAGGTTGCAGGGCATCAGATCTGTTATTTTCCACTGCTTTCTGGCCTCAAATTTGCAATTCATTGAAAGCAATGGTATTTTTATTGCATGGTAAGTTCAACTGACTTCTTCAGGCATAATTGGGAACTCTCTTGTTTACAACTCTGGAAAACAGTTCTCAGCAGTTTTGCCAATGCTGAACTATCTGAACCAATTTAATCATGGTAAATTAAGAACAGGACACTTATTAGGGTGGCATGGTGGCTTAGTGATGAAGAGACTTGCCACTCACTCAGAAGGTTGAGAGTTCTCTCCTAGATAGCGGCAGATGTTTCTCAGGACATGAAAAAATATCCACTGCAAACTCCAGGTAGGCATCAGGAAGGGCATCCGGCCATTAAATGCTCAGTTTCATTGCCCTGACTCTACCATGAAATAAGGAATTACAAAGTTGTAAAAAGAAAAAAAACAGGACACTCATTCACCATTAAAAGATTGGTAGGACTTTTGGGACTATCATAGCATAAGTTTTAACAAACAACAGCCTCTTCATTATTTACAACCAGTTATAAAACAGTCTGAAAAATGTATCTCAACATTGGAACAGGCATTTAATTTTGCTTAAACAAGGAACTGCCTGATGTATGTGTAAATACACATTTTTGCATGTATCCTTATTGCTGCTTAATTAGGGAGAGATAAATCTGTCATGTTTACATTCTGTTTCTAATTCTACATCAAATTGGCTGCATTTTAAAGGAACAGGCAGACAAATGTATATGTACATGATATATATCTCCCCAGATATGCATTTCACCCATTATGTACATCCAATTCAAGCACTGCTTCTTTTTTAAATGCCTGCCATAGGAATAATTGTATTTTTTTGCATTTTCCTTAATATATTAAATTTTAATACACATTTTCAGTGTATATTTCTGTCCCAGAGAATTACACTGCAAAACTAAGTACTGTAAATTCAGAAAAGTAGTATAATATTCCAGCTTGCATGCTGATTTAAGAAATGTATGTTTGAAAGCTTATCAAGATGTAAATGGAACAAAATTCTTTCCTCGTTCATGCATATATTTTAATATTAAATATTTGTAACACATATCATGGGAAAATAAATTTCTAAATTCTAACTGCTAAATTGTCATTTTAAGGTGGTTATTATCTGAAGATTATTCCATGCTGTCTTGTATATATAAAGAGTCCCTTGATTCAAGGTCAGTTCTGGATATGTGGACACACTGAAGTAGTTTTCTTGGCAAGTACACAGAAATGGTTTGCAATGCCTTCTTCCGGGATAACATTTCAATTTCCCAGTTTATTCCAGAATTGTGGGATTTCCTTCTGCTTTTCTTGCCAGATTAGACAGCTAAAATTGCCTAGGCAGTGCTATTTACAACACTTCAAAAAAAGAATATTAAACAAAGCAGCAGTCTGGAAAAGGGGACAAATAAATGCAAATTTAATGTTCCATGTGCAATTTTAATGGATTTAGCTCTGAGAGGTTTTAAGAGGCAACCAAGCTATGGAGATAAATTTGGGAAACTATAAGATGAAATCCAGAAATGAAGGTCTCCAGCTGTTGTTCCAGACATACTAGTTAGGATGATGAAAGTGTGGCATCTGGAAGGCCACAATTGTCACTTGGATCCATTCAGTTATACCTGAAACTTGTTTTTCTATGAAACTGTCAGGTGCGAAAGACCAGGTTCATATGTGAAGATCCAATTAAACTGATTTATTGCTAGAAACCAATGTACAACTAACAGTCAGCACCTGCTTGAAGTCAGATAAGGGTCAAAAGAATTCAAGGGGGTTGGATTTAGTCTGCTTGCGATGACATAGGGATTCTAGGCTAATCCCTCTTTTAACTCCACCCCCAGGTTCTGATACTCCAACTACAGAATCAGATATCAAACACTGAAAGGAAAAAAAAGGCTGTCCTTTCTGTTAGCAAAATTGGAATTGGTATTGAATAAATATAATCCAACATCATTTTTTCCTGATGGACACAGTTTTTATTTTAGCTTCAATTGATACAAATTATTTCAAAATTCACACTGAGCAGGAGCAGGGGAAAATTATACCTACCACATTCCCTGCAGTGTGAAAGTGTAATCCGTTCAAAATCCTCTTATGAACGTTCAAAGTCAGGGTTTTTTAAAAAATAATTTGTCTACACAAAGTAATTGGGCTCACCCCACTGTTTGTGCTGGAAACTCAGTGCTTGATTTGCAAGATACTTGCCGTTTACAAGTTGGGCATGTTTATTTATCAAACCAGATTATTCTTTTTAATTGCAAGCCACCCAAAATCACTAAACGGTCAAGCGGTCTTGAAATTTAATAAATAAAGTTTAGACACTGGCAAGTCTATATGGAAAGAAGAAAGGGGAACCAACTGAAACCTGTTGGTGTAAAAGAGACCTCTTAAGAATCCAATATAAGCACAGTTGATAAGATTGAAAAGTTTGCTTATTTCAGAATCCCATTCACCACAAGAGATTGCTAGGAATCCCACAAAAGAGACAATGAAGATAAGAACCAGCTTATTGTTCCTTTGCCTCTCTTTCTTTCTCTCTCTCTCTCTCTTTCACACACACACACACACATACACACACACACTGTCCCATTTGAAGTATTCCACCCAGAGGTGATATTCAACAGATTCTGACCAGTTCGGGAGAACCGGTAGTGGAAATTTTGAGTAGTTTGGAGAACCGGTAGTGGAAATTTTGAGTAGTTTGGAGAACTGGCAAATATCACTTCTGACTGGTTCTGCCCCCATCTATTCTCTGCCTCCCAAGTCCCAGCTGATTGGTTGGGCCTTCTTTTGTTGCCCTGCACAGGAGAACGCAGCTGGAAAGTAGGTTAGTGGGGTTGGGAGGGAATGGGATTTTGCAGTAACCTTCCCCTGCCATGCCCACCAAGCCACATCTACAGAACCAGTGGTAAAAAAATTTGAATTGCATCACTGATTCTACCTCTGAATAATACTTCTGTAGATGGTTTTATAAAGAAAAACAAGCCTGCTAAATCCATAATTCTTAAATATGATAATGTATCTTGCCACGTGACTTCAAGAATGATTTTAAAAGCCAGCTGATGAGGAATATGACTGATTTCCTTGCTTTACAAAATCACTTCCCTGGCACTTATGCATCTTTATTATCATCAAATTCAAGTAGCAACAGTGTCAGAAACACAGCACATACTTTCATTCCATGCACATAGGCCATTAGAAAAATCTGAAGTCATACTTAAGTGCATTATCTTGAAGGTTATTTGCCAGTGAGTTAGAATGCTGAAAGCTATGTAACTCTACTGATCTGCCCACTATTNCTTAAGTGCATTATCTTGAAGGTTATTTGCCAGTGAGTTAGAATGCTGAAAGCTATGTAACTCTACTGATCTGCCCACTATTTCATTTGCCTTAATACTGTACAGTACAGTACAATATGGCTGCTTGATGGGGATATATTCTGCCTCCAAAATCTAAAGCCAGGAAGACACTGTATATTTAAAGAAGTATTTTATAATTGCTACAAAGCAGGACGAATATAATCTATCCAACTAAATTATGTATGCATTTCATTAGATGTTAATTTGTTTTAAAAATTAATAAGTTGTTCATTTTATAGGAGAGCAACTAAACCAACTTGATATTTTAGTTCGAACAGAAAGGCCATGCCCAGCTTGTAGGAATATTGTACCATTTTATAAGCTTCTTGTTGTTATTATAACTTCAGTATTCATTCTTTCAAGCAGTGAACATGGAGTAGGATAAATAATAGAAGCTGAAGCCTCTATTCCTCAACTATCAATGGATAATCAGGTGTCTCAGGGCAGTATGATTTCTGCAGGAAATAACATGTGAATAATTGCATTTTTGTTACAATATATACTACTGTAAATACATATGCCTCCTTCTTCTAAAAAATATTCATATATACTGCATGTTCTTTATACCTAATTGACACAGATTTTGAAGATGTGTAAAGGAAGAATGTGAAAGCTTTTAACGGTGTGTACAGATGAACACACCGTTTAGTGCGTTCACATCATTGTGCTGCATTCAGATTGGAGTAATTGTTTTCCCCAGCAATCATGGTGAAGATCTTGTCAATGTGTTAAGCCACAATCTGGGTCTGAAATTGTAACTTGGAAGAGATCTATACTTCCTTCTTAGGCCATATAGATGCCTGACAATGATAGATAGATAGATAGATAGATAGATAGATAGATAGATAGATAGATAGATAGATAGATACGGCAAGACAGAGAAATGGCATTCATATTTAGCAGAAAACTGGAGCGATTTCATTATATTCCTAAGATCTTCCTAGAAATCTATTTTACTTCTATTATTTCATCCATTTGGAATGAATCATAAGCCCCTTGGATTTTATATTTCTAAGCTTTTCAAACTGCAATTATGATCAATTTGGCTGCGGTTAGCAATGCAGAAAACTATTTTCCCTCTGCTTAAGAGGAATTTTATGTATTCCATGGCTGATACAAAGGCAGAAAGTTAGGATTTAGAATTCAGTACTACGAGAAAGTAACTTCAGATATGCGAAAAAACAAATATTTAGTTTTGTTACACCAGAGATCAGCATTGAAATAATACAACAGATGTTACAACAGTCTTTTTTAAAACACACCATATTGTTTAAAATATTTAAGTAGATAACCATATTGCTGTAGATTTTTTTTCTCCAGACAATACTTCCTTGGCACTGCAATGTTTTTATTACTACAGGACAATGTTTAATTAATGGTACTTACTAGGAGATTTTCATCATCTCAAAAAAAGGAATATTTTCCTCCTTAATTAGACCTGTGCTCCAAATTAAAAGTAGGAAAATTAAATTGCCACATCTGATTTTGCATGGTACATTGAGAACTGCACCCCAAAAGAGCCGGAAAAAAACCCACTGTTTTCTGATAAAAGGGGAGATTATTTTTTTTTTAAAAAACAAACAAATATTTAATAGATTTAATGCATCCCATTGCCCTTTAAAACTCCTCCAGACCCTCCAAACCATCCAAAATACAAAAACAAGGCTAGTATTTTCAACCCTTCCTTGTGGGAGTTTAGAAATTGCAAAAGATATTTTGGTGGGTCACATCTAACCACAAACTGCCTTCATTTTTTTGTATCTCTCCCCAAATGCTACAATTCCAACAAGTAAAACTTTATTCAGAACTTTGGAAGGCATGAACATAGAAACTCATTACAAAGAAATTACCATTTGGTTCAACTAGGATCAGTCTTACCATTAGACAGAAAAGTGTTTCAAGGAGACAAGGATGTTGAGTCCATTCTCCTCTCTTAAGACTGAATTCATACCTTATGTTACATCATAGACAGAGTGGCCTAGCTTGTGTGTGATGTGACCCCACACATTGCAATAGCATGATTTCATATATTTTACTATTCCTAAACTATCAAACCATACTGTCAAGATTGATACATACTTGGTCTTAGTTAAGTGTACAGCTGACCTGCAAAATTTCAAATAGTTTCTAGATGGCAAAATAATGGACAATAGGAATAATATGGACAATAGGAATAACCTCATTTGCATATGAGAACAAAACCATCAGGACTAGATTCAACAGTTCATCTGCATTTAAAAGACACAGGCCACTCTTTTGAAGACAATAAAGTCCATGTTTTGGACAGAGAGGACCACTGGTTTGAAAGAGGGGTCAAAGAGGCCATCTATGTCAAAACTGAAGAGTCCTCTCTCAACAGAAGGGTTGGGATATGATATCATCTATCTCCAGTCTACAACACAGTCCTTTCAACAGTTCCAAGAAGGCTCCACACCCATTTGCACTACTCAGGTGACCCTGATAACACAGATAAACCTCCAGTTGGCCTCAACAACTCACTAAAAGAATGCAAATGATCAGCTACCTGCAAGGAGCATAAATCCTTCCATTCCCCACCTTCCAGTCAGAACTGAAGAAGCTTCTTGGATGAGAAGCAAAACATCTTCAAAGAAAAACCAGTAAGTCCAGTTGCCTCTTGAAAAAGCATCTTTGGGACATTCATAACTTTGGTTTCCTAGTCTGGTCTACCTTGACAAACAGAAGACACAGAAAATTAACTCTTGCTATCATCTGGATCACCTATCCAGACATGGTAGTGCTATGGATGAACCCAATCTTAGAGAATCCAGGTTACATGACTTGTCTCATATCATCTAAACTGGCCTCATATGATTTAGGCAATGCTGTTCAATCAATGGGTTTCCAGGATCAGAGAAACCATCTTGTCTTTTTCCTCAGAGAGCAAAACATCTTGTGCCTATCTTTGGTCCACTGATTACTACAGGTTTTTTTTTTTCCATTTGAAGATGGGAAGAAAACTGGCCAACTGCCTACAATTTATCTTTTTTTTAAGAGCTAGAAATCTGCTGTAGTTTTTAAGGACTATAAGGAGCATTTCTGATACAAGCAGCTTTTCATTACAACTGTCAGAAACAAAAATGCACGACAATTGGAAATTTTCATTATATGTCAGCAGAACTGAGGTGGATTAAGAAGCTTTATGCAGTATTTTACTTTGCTTGGCAAACATTTAAGCAAACAAGCTATATATAGCCTTATTTTTATGGATGAAGTATTGCTTTCCCCTTCATGCTTCTCTTTTTTTCTGCTTTCCTGGAAAGGCATCTTAAATAAATGCTTGTATTTAATAAGAGAGGGAGAGAGAGAGACCAAACCACATTTTGTTTAAAGTAACAGATTTCAATCTCCATCTTTTGGCCAGCTATATTTTCTAAGGGAAATTGCAAAACATGAAAATCATATCATGAATTAAAATAATGCAGAACAGAAAACTAAGTCTTGACAACAGTGAGACTAATTCTTAGTTCTTCCTTTCCAAGGAAGTTTGCCAAGACAAATTTGAAAAAAAAAATAAGCACAACTTAATGCTGATTACATAGACATGACCTTGGCAGGAATATAAAAAGACATTGACCCTTTCTGGGATGTGCTTTTGACTTTCCAGTCTGAGCCTTCAGAGCTGGGATATTCTAATGGTCTCCAATTCCAGGTTCTGACTATATTCAAACCTTCTTAGCTTTTCGCTAAGGCAGGTCTGTCAAACTCCCAGTCTGCAGGCCGGATGCATCAGGCACTAGCCACACCCATGCCTGGTTTAGCGAAGGAGGAAAAAAAACTCCCAGTACATCACGTGATTCCACCATGACGATATGAGGTTAATAGCTCTGCTCTATGGCTAATTCAGTGCTAGTACCTGCTCTGACCGTAAAGCTGGTACTCATGTTACTATGGTTGAATCTTTTTATCTGCTTCATATTTTTGTGAGATATATATTAGAAAATAGTACAGACTAGAACCGGTTGTTAACATTCTAAGCAGTTCAGAGAACCGGTTGTTAGAAGAAATTATTGGCCTAATCCTGTAAGGAAGGCAGGAAGGAAACATTCTGGTGTTGCTTACAGAAAATGCCTCTCTGTTAACCTTTATTACGTTCTTGGCAGGACTAACTTCCTGTCTCAGGAACTTCTCTGGAGTTTTTTTCCCTCCTTTGCTGGTACTTTGCTTGTGTGGAGTGACCATTCAAAGTTACAATGGCACTGAAAAAAGTGACTTATGACCATTTTTCACACTTACGACTGTTTCAGCATCCCCACAGTCATGAGAGGCCAGGCGAGGAGACGCATGCCTCGATGTGAGTGATATTGAGTTGGCCATGCCCAGCCAATAACATGACCACCAAGGCATGTCCACCCAATCACATGACCACCAAGCCATGCCCACAGAACCGGTTGTTAAAAATTTGAATCCTACCCCTGAATGTCTTGCTTGCTCTCTTAACTGTACTAATTACATATTTACTACTGCGGGTAATGAATGCTGCCTTCTTAAAATTATCCTCAGAGGTGACTCTGATGCCGGCATATCACACTTTGAACCAGTAATTATGGTTCAAGAACTCATGCTATGAACTTCTCTTGAAAAAGCAATTGATTTTCTTTGAAAGGCAAAGAAGACGTATATTTAGTTGATGTTTAGATTCAAAGGTAATTCTAAGAAGCTAAAAAGCCACTCATCTATCAGAAACCAACAGTAATGTGAAGAAGAAAGTTAATAGGAATATATGAAAGAATTGTAACAGGTCTCCTGAATTAGATCAAAATAGAGTTACTTTATCCCCCTCCTTGAACTAATATCCTCTAAATGTATCAGACAATATGGGATGATGGGAACACCTTGGCTATTACCTGCTGTAGCTTTCACCATTCCTGGAAATACTGCAATACCAGCCTGTTACATAAAAGGAATGGTGCAAGCTCCATTACATCCCTCCGTTCTAGAGACCACATCTTCAAATAAAGGATGCATTTGGTTTTAACCAATAATCACAAATATCTTGTTTAATCTTCTCTGCACTTAAAGAAGTTCTTTTTATGAAGCTACCTCTTTGCTTAATGACATTGTGTTACAGGAAAAGCTTTTAGACCATGTGTGTTTTGGCTGCAGTTTATTAATTCTCCACAGCCATGCCTCAACACTTACAGCATCAAGCTCTATAAATTAAAAGAAAATATTTTCACACATACCAGGCAGCTTTGTCCATCTAACAACGAGCCAAAAATGGTCACCTAGGAGTATTCCATTTTGTGATAGCAGAACTTTCTACAATATTTAATAAATTTGTGAAACTCCCTTCACCCCTTACTCTTAGGAATAAAAGTAACTATTTCATGGATTTGGGCTGATACAAAAACAAATGCACCATTGACTAAAAGCAAGGCAAATTTCAATATATTTTGACTTGTTGCCATCAACATTACTATGGTAGAAGATTTGCTCGCCTTTAACTTTTCTTTTATCACCCAAATAAGCCATTCCCATGTTGAAAGGTTAGGATTTCAACAAATAACAGAGAGAATGCTGAAAGTTAAAATAGGAGATTAAAATATTGAACTTTACTGATATCTCTTCAGCAGACAAAGTTATGGATTAACCACGCTAGAAGTCATGAGCCGGTGTGACCGGTGAACGGTATATACATATTTATACATACATACATACAGTAGGTTTATCTGTCTCACAATATTTATTCTGGGCTTTGCTCCCTAGTTTGCTTGGCTAACCCTGTAATATTGCTTTGACACACTTCTGCTTTGCCACTGTAATGTTGATCAGTTTTAAAACCAGTTTTGTGCTCCCTTCACTAAAGTTGCTCAAGGACCTCAGAGAATCATGAGCTACAGTTAGAGAATCTCAAGATACATGATTAAACACATGACCGGCACTATCAGAATGAATCAACATTGCACACATGGAAAGGATTCAAAGTGAATTGGATCATGAGGTACAATGTTGAGTGTGATATAGATGTGTCCACACTTATTTCACTCAACAGTTTTCACACACACAGGACATAATCCAACAAGGGGACTTGTATTATGACACTTGCATACTTGTATACAGGAATTCCTTTATTTTATATCTAAACATTATATCATTGGGAACCATTTTTGACCTCCAAAGAGATTGTTATATCTCTTTCAAACAATACTCACCCTTATTAGAGTAACCAGCCAGAATATTTGTTCCCTGCAATAATTCCTGGCATCAGCAGTGCCAAAAAAATCCAGATTTGGCTTCACAAAGTCTTATCCTTGTTAGAATAAATTTTGATTTAGCTCTGCCTCTTACCTGCTACAATAGTTATCCCCAACTTTGTGTGTTTAAAATGTGCTGGACTTCAGCTCCTGAAGTCTAAATTGACCTTTAGTCAATTTGACAAGTTTTGTAATTATAAACCCTATATTGCTAGCTGATACAAATTAGAGAAGGGTTGTATTTCTGTTTCAGCTACATTCTGTTATCCCACTCAACAGCTGGGTATTACTGTCTTCAAAAGTTGGCAACTATATTTATATATTCAGTATAAGATCAGACCATCCAAACATTTAATTCAGAAATGACAGCTATTGATATTCTAAAAACTATAATAACAAACAGTGCCAATTTATAGTAAATTGGAGGGTGCATTCTTATCCAATTAATATGTGTTTTGTAAAATGTATTTCACAACAGAAACTGCCATGTTATGTTTATTCATCGAAAGACAGCAACATTTCAAAGGGAGAGCCCAAGGATTTGAGATTTTCAGAAATTGTCAGTGACGGTAAGGTACGTCTGTCATAATAAGAGGAAAGGACTAGAATTCATTAAGCATTCTTAAATGTAACATCCTTCTGTCAATGTGACAGGGAAGATAGCATTATCTTCAATACCTGAGGTGCCATTCACACCTTGAAGAAAAAGACTTCATGTTGCATGAAGTTATACACAGCATAATATAAACCATGATTGAAGTCTGCTTCAGAGGTGGAATGTTGCTGGAAGGAATAGTGAATGATTTTATGTCCACAGTCATAAAAATAAAGGTAATTCAATGAATTTAATTAGGTCCTCAAAAACTACACTTGATGAGGAGTCAAAAAGCTGCATGTAACATAAAATGGTAATGCAGATATTCATAGTGGTTTGAAGAAGGCTCCACATAAAAAGGGATTAGAAACCCATAGGCTTTCTTGACAGTCTGGATTGGATCATCTATGTCAGGGGTGTCAAAATCAAGGCCCGTGGGCCAGATCCAGCCCATAGTGTGCTTATATCTGTCCCTCAGGGTGGCACTAGAAAGACCAAAGGACCAGCAGAAAAAACAGAGCTCAGGATGGCCGTGCAGGGCCCACTGGGACTCCGTTTTTGGCCCTGATGGAGCCATCCCTGTGCAGGCAAAAACAGAGCTGGGGCTGCTCACAGCCCCCCTGAGCTTTGTTTTCTCTGGCAGAGGCTAGCAAAACAAAGGGAGAAATGTTTCCCTTTCTCATTTGAGCATGCAAGAAGGAACAGGAAAGAAGAAAGGGAAAGAGGAAAGAAAAGGAAAGATGGAAAGAGAACATGGAAGGAAAAATAAGGAAAGAGAGAAAGGAAGGTGAAAGAAGAATGAAGAATGAAGTAAAAAGAAGAAAAGGAAAGAAGGGAGGGAGGAAGAAAGGAAGGAAGGAAGGAAGGAAGGAAGGAAGGAAGGAAGGAAGGAAGGAAGGAAGGAAGGAAGGAAGGAAGGAAGGAAGGAAGGAAGGAAGGAAGGAGATTATAATGAGAATGAGTGAGGGTGTGAGGGAAGTCCTGCCTTATCACTTGGCCACCACAGGTACCCCTGACATGAGCGATGTCGAGCTGGCCATGCCCACTCTGCTCACACTCACCCTGGACATGCCTAACCCAGCTACAACCCCTGCCCCGCCTCCCCCCCCGAGGTCAAACATAATCCTGATGTGGCCCTCAATGAAATTGAGTTTGACACCCCTGATCCATGTGTTCAGTTTAGGGAAAGTCATTCTGAATTAACTAAGTGTCCTCAAATGATACTACCATCAGATAATAGGCAAGACAAGAAACAATAGATGGAAACTAACCAAGGGGAGAAGCAACCTAGAACTAAGAACAAATTCCTAAATGTGAAAACAACTGTTAACCAGTGGAACATCTTGCCTTCAGAAGTTGTGGGTACTCCATCACTGGAGAGTTTCAAGAAGAGACTGAAAAGCCATCTATCTGAAATGGTATATGGACTCCTGCTCCAGCAGGGGGTTGGATTAGAAGACCTCAAAGGTCCCTTCCTATTGTGTTATTCTATGTTCTAATTCACTATTTTAGCATTATGAAATCACCATCTCCATTTAAGATTACCTGTTGACTGAAAGAAGTTCAGAATAGGAAAAGTATGGTGCAGATACAGCAGAGGATTATCAAAGAAATCATAGTGAAGGCAGATTAAGAAAAAATATTGTCTTCCAAAAGACCATTTTCAAGCTGAAAATTGAAATATTGAGTTAATCATACTTTGAATCTGAAAATCCCTAACCAAATTCAATTACTTAGACTGAGGGAAAGTCTCAGTGAAATAAATGGGACTTCTTTGGAATAAACAGTTATTGGATCGATTAACAATGCCCCACATATTTTCATTCATCTTCAATCCAGTCACAGTAATCAAGATTTATACTTTTCCTAAGCTATACTATTTCCACCGTATGACAAGTCATGCAAGGTGATAAATTTCTGGGAAACACTGCCTAGTATACTTTTCTTGAAGATTTGCCAGATTCAATATCTCAGCATTTATCAGAAGTGATGTGATGGCTTTCATTCATATTTTTTAAGCTGACCTTTAGTAGCCAATGTTGATGCACAATTATATATTTATATTATATTACACTGATGCACAGGGGGCAGTTTCCTTTTTTCCAATCTTCCTCTCTTCTTATTTAATTTCACCCATTTTTTCTGTATGTTAAAGGGTTACAATTATCTTAATATAATTAGTTAATAATATCTAATTGACAAGAAGCCGATTATACACCTCAAGCCATATTCATTCTTTAATATATTAAAGAATCACAAAACTGCAAGTAACATGAATTGATGCAACTTTGATAGAGAATCCTCATTCCACCTCATAAATAATTGGCCAGCCAGAAGTATACAACTTCTAAATCAACTTCCAGTTAATCTCTAGTCAGGTAAACTAGAATAAACATTTAAAGAGGGGGCGAAAGCAAGTTTTATATTAAATGATCTATTAGCTCAATTTGTTCAAATGGATCTAGTTTTGAATTTCTGCCTTGGTATATACAATAATTGCTGTAGGGGGTAAAATGCTGAAATATGTACTATTCAAGGTGAAATATTACCTCTTGACAAGATTAATTTCTCAGGTCAATAAACCTTGATATTCATGTTATATTCATACAAAGAACCTTTTTTCGTGATCTTGCTATAAAAATAAAGTCAAGGTAAAAGCTATAGTTATCAAAATGCTTCATTGTTTCATTGTAAATCAAGCTCCTGTCACACAGCACCAACGGATGGAAAGAGGATGTAAAATGGAGAGAAATACTTGCCATCCGTTGGTTAATGCGATGCATCCGTTCTGTTCTCACTGCGTCCGTTTTTCATACTCTCTATCCGTCCAGCATCCATCTATTGACATTTCATCCGCAAGCTGTACAAAACTTTTTGCACGCGGAAAATGTATCCAACGCCGTCCATTAAACATCTCGCTTACGCATATGGGGAACACGTCTATATACGTCCTTGTCATCCGATTACTGCATTCCGCTAAATCCTGCTAGGCATCCGCTGTGCATCCCGCGCAACTCGGCATTCCGCTCTCCAGCGGAAAAACGGACACAGGGAGGAAGGCGAAACAACGAGTATGCCGAATAGCAACGGACAGCAAGTTAGATTAGCACGGACGCTGAGAAAGAGAAGTGAAAGCTGGATGCAGCTCGCACACAAAGCAGTTCAAAATAAGAAAAAACGTTTGTATAGGGGACAGTATCTCGGATATTTAGGATGTCTGCAGGATGTCTAAAGATTGCAAAAGGACAACCTAGAGAAAACCTATATTTCTGATAAAAAGGGGGAGAGAAATCACCTGGATCTCACTTTCAGTCCAGCAGCCTGCTGTGCAAACCTCTTCAGCCTTCATCTGCTCTTGTCTCTTCCACAATCTCCAGTCAATCTCCACATGTATCGTTCGCACCACTCCTTTTGGTAGCTGCCATCATTCTACACAACAGTCGAAAGCCCTCTACAGGCCCGTTAACCCTGTTCTAGGCGCGAAGCAAAAAGCAGGCGTCCAAGAAACCGTGTCTAGGCTCGCGAATGGATGCATGATCTACGAGAAGAGCAGAGTAGCCGCGGACTAGTAATACAAAGCTGAATGGTGGCAGCGAGGAAAGCGAAGACTCTGCGTGCATTCAGCAGAACTTCCATGAGGATGCCGCGATCACGATGCTTTGCCGACAGTCTTGTTAGGAAGCAGCACTGAGTAAACCCAGGTTAGCACCAAGGCAAGCCACCCAACTTCCGGCCCACCTGGAACCCTGGGCTGACAGTTGGCCAACTGACTCTGCGCACATGGCCTCATGGGACCATGTACAGCGAGAGCACAAATCGCAGACGCCTGGAGGCGTGCTCAACTGCACAACACCATGAGCCATTCGCTGGTCAGAGAAGTGGTTCCAGGCCATCAATCGAAAGAAATACCTGGAGGACTCCTCCAGTGCCCCTACCACTGAAGAAGCTGGAAGAAATTTTGCAGAGCCCAGTGGCTATCAGAAGTCGAATCTCCCCCCACACCGCGTTGGAACCCCTAGATGCGGAGCACCGTGTCCTGCAACAGCCTCCAGCCAACTCAGGCGGTCCACTTATCACAACTACAAAGCCATATCCTTTCCGCCATGGTCGATGCTGACTACAGTTCAATGTACAATCGATGCTTCAGGCAACGGGTTCAGCCTTCAGGAATACCCAGGTATACAATGCCAAGTCACCTCACAGCGGGGCTGAAATGCAACCCACATCATGGGGCTTCCAATCCATACCCCCTGCCCTACTTCAACTACGTTGCAGGGATATGAACGCCTTTCTCACCTCACAACCTACCTCATGAAGCATCCGACACTTCCAGCATTGCCTCACCCAGTGAGAGAGGATCTTCCTAACTATAGCTGTCCAGGGCAAAGGCGGAATGGTGCGAGAACGCCTTTGGCATCACTGACCTAACAGGTTTCCAGGTATTCTCACCAACCAGGTGCAGCAATTAGCCCAGAACCTAGGAACTATCATGCGAACTCGCTGATCCTCCTCATCGCATACATCACGTTTCCAACCCGACACAATCTCATGCTGTCCCTCGCTACCCAGTGTTGCAGAACAGCTTGTGGACGCACCAAACAGAGCGGGAATGGCAATGGGCCTGCCTGAATGGAGGGCAAAGGGTGAAAACCTGATAGAATACTGTGGTATGTGCAAGTCCCAAGAGAGTCCTTCACATGAAAGGGAGAAGCCAACAAGCAACCTCCCTGAAAACACTGGTAGCCAACTCCCACTGGAGCAGTCTGGATGTGGCAAGACAGGCATTTGTAGACTGCTTAATGGATGCCTTCCTTGAAGCCTGTCTCATCACACTGATACTGATTGTGCCATGTATGTTGGCAAGTGGGCCTACAATGAACAGGGACACTTTAATAAAGAGTTGCGTTTATGTTGAAATGTGTTGACAATGAATAAATTGTTATTTATAACAATTTCAACTCTAGACAGTGGGACCCTGAGGTGCACCAATACCAGTCCCACTATGCTCTGCACTGGATAGCTTATCTATCCACTGCTAATCCTTAACCATCACACCAGCAGCTAGGTTCACCCCATCCCCCGAAAGCTATCCGTCGCCTCCATCCCAACCGGTATCCCTAACCATCCCACAGTGATTACCCCATCCCACGCGTATCCCTGCCCATCCAATAGTGGCTATTCCTCCTACCCCATCCACAAGCAGTGCAAAGGCTTAAACCATTTCTAAACAGTTCACCAAGACTTTATTGACTAAAAGAACTGAAGCAGTGTGTGAACAAAAGATAACCTTTATTAATAACAAACTGTAAAAGCAAAATGAGCCAAGTAAATAGCTGTCCCAACAAAAGTAGTCAACAAAGGTAGCAAACCCAGCCTCTGACACTCCCTCAGTCCGCTCTTGAGGCGTGCCCCTTATATTGGGTTCTCAGTCGGGTGAAGGTCTAGGTGCTGTGGAGGTGGCCTGCTGCTGGAGTGCTGGTCTGAAGGGGACCATTGGGTGCCTGTCCTTGAGAGGACAACAGGGTGAGGTGTGGTGGAGGAAGCTCTCAGAGAGCTGGCTCAGTCCATGTGATGTGGAGCCCCTTCCTCCATGATATTGGGGTGGTCAGTCCCAAGACTAGATGACAGATGTTCTGAGAGCCGTGGCTTGGCTGTGGGTGAGAGGAAGGAGGGTGTTAAGTGGGCTGTCTGGTCTGCACATCGAGCGATGTGAGGCTGCAGGTGGCATCTGTGGCATGGTGGCACCTGTGGCGTGCGGTGCATCTGTGGCAGGTGACATCTGTTGGCTGTGGGTGAGCATTCTGTGGTGTGAAGCTGATCTGTGGCGTGGGCGAGCATCAGTGCTTCCGGTGCATCTGTGGCGTTAATGAACGTGGCGACTGAAGGGGCTGCCCTGTGCTGCGGAACTCCTGGTAGCCATAAGCCTTGTAGCGTGAAGGCTCTGTGGAAAAGCTTGGAAGGCCTTCGACATCACCTGGGGTGGAAGAGCAGACTGGAACTGGGGTCGGAGCAGGTTCAGCTGAGGCCTGAGGTTGTCAAAGACCAAGTGATCCTCTCCTTTATCCCCCTGTACTGTATTCACGACATGTCCATGGGGGTCTGCGTTGATGTAGGTTGCGGTTTTGAGGATGGATATGTCGTGTGTACCAAGCTGAGAGAGGAGATCTCTACGCTGCTTTGATTGGTCCCCTGATCTCCCAGCAAGGACAGTGTGGCTCTGTTCCCCTCTGGTGATGGCTCTCTGCCTGCTTCTGTGGAGGGTGGATCTGGGAGGTGGGGGTGGGTTGGTCCTCTGGTGGAAGTGCCCTTCCGTGCTTGCTCCCACTGTGTGCAGGGGTCCTCCACGTGCTCCACCACAAGGGAGTGCATGCTGTCGCGGGGGCCTCCGTCGACTGACGCTCCACAATACCTGCTGACACAGGAGCTGACTCTTGGCCAGCAAGAGGATTGCTCTCTGTGGCTGCCTGACCAAGAAAGGGTTTTCTGACATAATAGTTTGTTGGTACAATCTGTCTTAATTGCGACCTTCGATTGTTCTTCCCATTATAATGTCTGCCGGGCTTTTTGTTGTTATAAGTACCAGGTGTTAATATGCCTGTGAGCGAGTGAGTAGGGCAATTTTATTTTATCTTGGACATCCCCAATGTCCATTTTTTCTAACCCTTCTTTGGTAAACTTGACCAAATTCTCTCTGCCCTACCATTTTGCCAGCCCGGGTGGCGCTGGCACGCGGTTAGCATGTTCTAATACCTAGGCGAGGCTAGTATTGTTCGAATTGTTGAGTAACTCATTAATTGTGGCCCGTTGTCGGACACCTAGGACGTCCGGCAGCCATGGGTTGTGAAGAGTTGTAACAAGTTGCGTTATAATAATGGTTTCAAGCTGTCGTAGATGGCATTAATTTAACCTCCCAGCCTAATTTGAGTATGCACTCTAACGACAAATTAGGAAGGTAAGCCCCCTAGTAGAGACGCCCGCAAACGCATGGAATTACGATGACCAGGGCTCCGTGGGTTTTCCCAGTCCGGAATGCGGTGCTTTTTGGTGGCGAAGTCCCGGTCTTTGGCATTTGTTGCAAGAATTTACCCCAGTATTTGAAGGTCCCTGTCTCATACCGCGGCCACCAGACATAGCTTCTAGCAAAGCTTTTCATTTTAACAATTCCATGGCGGTGGCCTCTTCTTGAAGCATACCCAGCCCTTAGTTTGGAATTTGGGAAAGGGATAATTACCCGATCACCCATTAACAAACAACCTTTTTGAAATCGAGGAGTTCGTTTGTCTGTCCGGGAAAAGGATTTAAAGTTCTCAGTTTTTTGATTTTCTCGTGATTCCGGGGGGGCCCAGCCCTTTACCAACCCAGTTCAGTACACAGGCAGTCACATGGGTCCCTTGCAGTGGCTCTGGCGCCATCTAATTTGCATATAATGGGTTTAGGATCGGTAGTGCACTTGTCTCTATCTCGCAAGCGTGGTCATTCTGGTGCCGCGGTCTTCCTCTCATACTTCAGTAATGGTGCTCTGCCTCAAGTGCGTCTGCATGGGAATTGTTTTCCTGGGGGGATTGTGTCAAGTATAAGAGATAGGCCTGCTAGAAATTCTGAACCATCTAGTCATTCCGCAGCCGGGACAAAATTTCAGTGGCGCTTGTTTACCCACCAAAATCCACAGTAGGCAGGTTTATGTCCATTACCTATCAAAAATGTCTTCCATATAGAATATTCATGAAAGCGTTTCACTCCGGCGTGATGATTGGCCAGGGCTTCTCTGTCCAATTGACTATAATTACGCGTCTGGTTTTAGACAGCAGTCTTTGAATAGTCAATCGATTGGGTGCCTCTCTCCCATCTGGGCAATTGTGGCTCAGGATGGCAACCGACTCCAAATGTGAGGCATCGCAGGTCACGGTCAATGAAGTGTGTTCTAAAACGGATAAGAACGGTGTTTGATTGTTAATAGTTTTTTATTTTTTTGGAAGGCTTTTCTTTTTCTCTATAACCCCAGTCAAATTGTTTTTTATCCAGTAAATCTGTAGTGTAATGGTTCCGCTATTGTCGGCTTTGTGGGGTAGGAAACACGTTATAAAAATTTGAATTAGTCCAAAATGCCTGCAGTTCAGTTTTGATTCCTTGTATCAGTGCGTTCTTTAATAGCTTGGACTTTTCTGTCAGTAGGGTATATACCCTCCGTCTAATTAAGTTTGCCCAGGGAATTCGACGCCGAATCATCATTAACAGCATTTTTCTTTTTTTACTTTTGACCAGAATTCTCTCTGAATTTACGTTAGTACATCTTTTAGTCTTTTTTTTAGTTTGGTCGCATCTTTGGCTGAAACTTAGGACTCAGTTGAAGTATGGTAATGACCCCCTTTTATAAACCATTCAATAGTGTTTTCCATGAGGCTCTGGAAAATGCTAGGGCTACAACTCACTCCAAATTGGAGTCTGTTGCATGTGTGAGCCCCTTTGTGGGTCACTATCAGTGTGTGGCTATCAGCCGTTAATGTGTCTACTGGAGCTGTTTGGTAAGCTCTGGCTAGGAATTCTAGTTTAGCTAAACTGTTTCTCCTCACCAAGAGAATGTAATAATTGTTGTACACTGGCACCAGTTATGCGCTTTGTTGCCAATGTCGGGTTCAGGTAGCCTTGTAAGTCACACAATTGCGAACGTGACCCCGTCTGGTTTAATGGTGTTACAATCGGCGTTTCCCACTTAGCATGGTCAAACAGGTTCTAAAAATCCCCTTGTCATTAATTATTTAGTTGTTCCTCTATTTTTGCTTATCAGAGGCAAAAGGAACTCATTCTGCCTTTAGTCTTCTAGGGCTACCTGGGGTCCAGACAAAAGGAAATTGGGGTCCCCTGATACCTGCCTAGGGAGCCGTCGAAAACGTCCTGGAACTCTTGGATCAGGTTTTCTTCCCAGTCGTTGCGGCCACCCGGTCTACTCCGGTCATCCCGATGCCCAATGGTGCGAACCATTCGATGCCCAGGAGGCTTGGTTGGTGTCGGTCAACTATTGTCAATGATAGTACTTCGACATGTTGTTTGTAGGCGACTCGGAAATGTCCTAGGCCTACTACAGGAATTCGGTTTCCTTCGTAGTCCTTCAGGGTTAATTTTTGTCTCTGGAGTTCTTTGAGTTTGATATCTGGAACCAGTTGTTGATGGTGTCCCATGATACCATTGATAGGAAAGACCCAGAGTCTACTCCTCCATTTCGCAGGGGTTGCCTTCTATTTTTACAATTATTTTTACTTTCTTCCCGCTTTCCGTCTGAGCGCTTCCAATAGTGAAGTCTGATGTGTTTTCTCTCGTTTTAGTGGCTCGCTTGTTCTGCTGCACTTTCTCTCAGTTTGTTTTGGTCAGCTTGTGCGGGGGGTTGCTGCGTCTGTTTGGGCTGTAAATTTTTTTTATTCCTGCAGACTTTCTCGAGTATGCCATCTTTTGATTGCAAGTTCTGCAAATGGCATCGAGAAATTAACAATTGGCCCGAGGATGGTTTCCTCCACAGCCAGCGTATTCCCAGCCAATTCCTTTTTTCGCGCCCTTTTCTTGTTGGTGTATAGGCGGTGGAACTTCGTCATCTTCCTCCCCAGGATTCTGATGTCTCGTCAAATCCTCGTGGTGAGTGGTGGTGGGAAATTGTTTCTTCCCTCTGGCCAGGCTCGTTTCGTCGTTGTTCGTGTTCATCTGTTTCATTTTGACGCCGATTTTTTCACGGCTTCAGCGGCTGTGGCTTCTGCGATGGCTTTGGCTACGTTATATTGGGTTTATTTAGCAGCTTGCTCTGTACATTAGAGTCTCTTAAACCCAGTATTAGTCGATCCCGTATCGCTTCATCTAAATTTAGAAATTCGCAACGCTCCCCCTAGTTTGTCGGAGGCTGCATAAAATCAGCGATGGTCTCACCTTTCTTTCTGGTTCTCTTCGGTAAAAATTCGTGCCACTTGATAAGGTTTGACACCCACCGGTGGTAGTGAGCCTTTAGTATTCTTGGAGCTCTGGCCAAGTCAATTGTTTCACATCTCGGGGCTTCGCCAAAGCCTTGGCCATTTTGAAGATTGTGGGCCCGCAGTGTGTCAAGAAACAGCTCTCTACGCTGGTCTGAGATCTCTTCCATCTCGTTACTTTCCAAATACACTGGAAATGGTCTACGTAGGATTCCCAATCCTCTCATTGGGATTAAGGGTGCAGGCGGCGCGTTATTTCTAGCCATTGTTCTTCGTCTAATTTTATTTGTCACCGCGTGCTCAGTCTCGCGTTTAGGACGATCCCACCCTCGTCGCCAGTGTTCCGTCCGGAAAAACGTGAGGCAGACCGGGTTCCAACAACAAAGTCTTTATTATTTACAGCAGTTGAAAAACGGAACGGAATGGAATGGAAATGGCTCAAGCTGCAGCAGCCTTTTTATAGGGATTTTGCCTGCCGGCTTGTAGCCAATGACAGGTATTTAGTTTTGCCACCTTTTGAGCAGCTTCGTGGATTGGTTTTCCTATGGATTGGTTCCTATTGAACCAATCCCAATTTAGGTTTTTTAGCCAATCAGAATCCTGTATTAGGAGTCTACTATTCTATATACAGAACAAAAACCATAATAATTAAACTTGCCAAACTGTTAATCTGATTAAGATGTCTTTGAATTGTCTGTGTATCACAATTTAAAAATTTTCCTTTAAAATATCAATAAGTTGAATTAACAATAATGACACTCTGGATGATGACTGTTCAATCTAAAAAGGGACATTACACGTTAGAGTGTCGTAAGTATTCGGCAGAAGCCACAATGATCTTAAAGTGTATCATTACTTCATTATGTAAATGACACAGATGATGTAACATGAATTAGTTGCATCACACAACTGGTATTATTCACATCATTTGCCCAAGGTCGTGATGCACGTACCATCACTTCCCCTCAGCTGTCATATACCATGAGCAATCTTTATTTCAATAGCACAAGAAGGCATCTGATGATCAGCAAGTCTACACCATTTTTCTGGATCAGTCAGTCTGCACTGGATCAAAAACAGTCAGATACCTACCAGTTCTTCCCATTTCAAGCAGCTTTGCAATATAAAATGAATCATCACTGTGAAATTTTCTCCTCTGCTCTTGCTCTTTAGCAATCCCCTGCGGATAGCTGGAATTCTCCCAAATATTTTTCTTTCCTTGGAGCTATTTTCATGACAATGTTCTGACCTAGGCTTCCCCAAAAAGCACTCAGCAGACTATTTGTCCTGGCAAAATCCCTTTCATTAAACAAAGGCGAATTTCTTGCAGTCACATTCAGCCAAAGGCCTGGCAAACAGTCTTTCAAGGGTGTAATTAGGAGCACAGACCTTATCTAGCTTGGAGAGCTGCCAAGTAAATATTTTCAAATGCAGTGCTGACAAGGAAGGACTCAGCACAGAGTCTCTGAGATGCAAAGACAGATCTTCACACTGTTACAATGAACGAATTGTTTCTTGCAAAAGCCCCCTCCCTTTTTGCTCTTCTTTTAATCCCTATAGGAGGGGCCACTCACTGTCCACTTGTGGCTTTACTCCCATGTTGGCCCTTAGTTTGTAACTGTTCTTTTCTTTTGGTAGCTCTGTGCTTGCGCAGGCTGGAAATTGGTTCCAGCTGCTCCCCCACCTCACTGCTGTCTGACTCTGAAGGCCGAAGATATCTCCAAAGATAACTGCCAGACTGCCCTGGTCCCATATCTGCTTCTGATGCAGAGCCCTTGAGCCTTCCTCAGCCTCCAGAACTGCCCCATGTTCCTACCCAACCTCCTCACTGTCCAACTCTGCTGCCAGCTCCACTAGCCGCCAGTGGGCCACAACAAAGACAAAAAGAAATTTTTGAAAAGTATCAGCCACATGCAATAGGAGCTGTATGAGGATGAGGAAATCTTGATAAGACACAACTGTGCTTGTTTCCACATTACAGGAATAAATTCAAGGAGACAGGATGAGTGGACATCTGCTAATCATTAGATTATCTAGTTGGGTGTGTGAATGTTTATACATTTTACATAAATTGAGAGATGTCAAATTGAGTGAACACCATCTTGTTCATGTTGCAATAAGTGAAATGTTTTGTTTTATTGTATTTATGTAAATATGATGAATAAAGTATTTTGCTAATAATTTTTTTAAAAAAAGATTATCTAGTTGGATAATAAAACATCTGCAAACAACCTCAGAGAATACCAAGGCCTCCACTATTCAATCCTGAGCTACAGGTACAGGTAAGTCCTTAACTTACGACCATAACAGAGCCCAAAATTTGTGTTGTTCAGCTAGAAATTTGTTAAGTGAGTTTTGCCCATTTTACGACTTTTCCTGCCACCTTTGTTCAGCGAATCATTGCAGTTGTTAAGTTGGTAACACATTAAGTGAATCTGGTTTCCCGATTCACTTTGCTTGTGAGAAGGTGGCAAAAGGTGTTCCCATGACCCCAGGACACTGCAATTGTCATATACGTGGGTCAGTTGTCAAGCATCCAAATATAAATCACATGGCCATGGGGTTGCTTCAATGATCAAAGTGCAAAAAATGGTCATAAGTCACTTTTTTCAGTGCCTTTATAATTTTGGTCACTAAGCGAACTGTTGTAAGTCAAGGACTACCTGTATTCTCTTCTACTGAAATGAGAAACCAGAGGAATTGTTGCAAAGCTGGTTTTGCAATGTTTCCTCTGAAGCAAAAGCCAAGTGACATATCCTATGATGTCATGGGAACACAAAACACCACCAGTCTCAACAATTTAGCTCTCTTCAGATTCTGCTAGAGGAAGAATATTGTGACCCCTTACCAGTGGTGAAATGCTACCAGTTCGACCCGGTTCATGTGAACTGGTAATAAAAAAATGCTCTGACGATCAGCTGAGAGGAAAAAGAAGAAAAAAGCACAGGATCGGCTCTCCTACCCACCCTTGAGCTTTTCTGTTCTTTATCCTTTCCGCCAGGGGTGGGATCCAACAGGGTTAACTACCAGTTCAGTTATTTACAAAGTTCGGTGATTTACGATGTGCTTCCTTGCACACTGCTGGTGCACACATGTAAATCATTATCAGCACGCTGCGTGCAGAGAAGCAGCCTTTCAAAAAGCCCTTTTTTCCTGCTTTTTTAACTGCAGCTGTACCTCGCACGGCAGCTGAAGTTGAAAAAAATCAGGAAATAAAGGTCAGGTAAGAGCCCAGGTGGGCAGATGGGCAAAAACATCAGCAGACATGGAACCAGTTCTATGTCTGCTGCTCTTCAGAGCTACCGGTTCTACAGAGGTGGACAGAACCGGTACAAACCCACCCCTGCTCTCAGCTGATTGGCATGACAGAGCCTCAGCTGGTGTTTAGAAAGCTGCACACATGTATTAGGTGCGTGCGTGCATGCATCCGTGAAGTGTGCGATCACCGAACCAGTAGGGAAACTAGTAGAATCCCACCACTGCCCCTTACTTTCAATCCTACTCTTGCCTGTGAATAGATCTATCATAAAAACAAAGGTTCCAAGCTCCACTGACTTCCTTTCAAAAAATCTGAAACTTCAATCCCTGAAACTTTTCAGCACTTGGAAGTAGAGTCCTGCATAACAATGCAGTGGTTGACTTGCTGAACTTCCCCAAAGCAATATATGCAGTGGGAGCTCACATTGAAAACGCTAATATGAGAAGCAGCCTTGAAGATCCAAAGCTCTAGTGAAATCCCCGTTTGACAATGATGAAGCAGTAACTGCATGCTAAGGTTTCTACACAAGCAGGGGTGGCTTCTCCAGGCAATGTTTCACAGCTCTTATTTATATTCCACTGCATTTTTCACCTTCATTTGTCATTCAACCTCAGCTTAACATCCATTTCTCACTTCTGTTCTGTGGATGCTATCTGCGGAATCACCCAGAGAAAAAATATTCAATTTTTACTTCTCTAATGACACTTTGAAAATTCAGAAGGTAATACTGAACAGAAGAAAAAGGTATAAAGAAAGATAAGAACCCTTTCCCCTTATTTGTGGAGGGAGGGGTTGATAATTAACATACCGTATCAAATTTCTCCAAAACAGACCCCCCAAAAAAAATCCATGTGGAGAGATAAAAAAAAATCTCTACAACCCTATATAGGTTTGCTCACTTGTTGTTGATGTTATTGTTGTTGGCCACTTCAGTCCATTACAGGATGAAGATCAGGTCCAGGTTGATCTTTTTTTCAAGTTTCAAGTTTCAAGCCTAAGGCTAGGTGGCCAGTTTCAGTGCTTAAAGGATGATTAGAACTTCATTCATATATTAAAGAGCCATGGTGGTGCAGTTGTTAGAATGCGGTATTGTTAATTCTGCCAACTGCTAGCAGTTTGATTCTCACTGCCTCAATGTTGACTCAACCTTCCATCCTTTTGAGGTCAGTACAATGAGGACACAGATTGTTGGGGGCAATATGTTGATACTGTAAACCGCTTACAGAGGGCTGTAAAGTAGTGTGAAATGGTGTATAAGTTTAAGTGTTATTGCTATGTGTGTATATGTAGGTTATGTATACATAACCCACTACTGATTAGCATGTATACCAGTAGTGGTTTTGGTTTTTTGTAAAAGTTACTTTCCAAGAGGTTGTGAAGGCAGTCCCACATAGAGGGCACTGCACTAATCCAACTGGATGATGAAACCATGGCAAGATCCTCTCAGCCCAGAGAGAGCTGCAACTGGCATATCAACCAAAGCTGGGCAATTTGACTTTTGACCATGTCCTCCAACTGGTGGCAGCCACTCTTATATGAGCCTTGAAATTAATTGACCATGGCAAAGAACTGAGTGTAATTCCCCTTATATTCAGGTCACTAAATAACTCTTCTCAGGCAAAAGACAAGTCTACCATATCTGGGTGTGTCAAACAAAAATTATCTCAAGCAAACACATGGTCACCAGGGTAGCCATGAATTCCCAAGCGTCTATAGAGATTCTCAGTTATCCAGGTCATGGTTGTCCCAAAGGTGATTTTTTCAAAACTGGACTTTGTTTTTTCCTTGAAGCTGTTTTGCTTCTAACCCAAGAAGCTTCTTCAGCTCCTTGATGAGAAACAAAATGTTTTCAAGGAAAAAGGAAAGTCCAGATGCCTTTTAAAAAAGCACCCTTGGGGCATGAATTCCCCAGCTTTCCTAGTTTCAGTTCTTCAGCATTGAAGCCGAACAACAAAAGGCAAGGAAATTCCAACACTTACTGGTAGGCATCCAATATACCAGCCCAATCCAAAGCTTGTCCAATTAGCCCTATTCATTGCACAAGCACTCACATCTCAGAAGCAGAGCTCTTGGCTACAGATAAGGTATCTTTTAGACTGAGTATCATCACCTGAGTCCTATCACAGAAATTGGCCTGAAGCTAAGAAGAACATCTTGAGATGGCAACCTTGCCACCAACGGCTTCCCTGCCATACCTGGCATCCCTTTTTCATTGATGAGACCCATTTGGCATAGTGATTAGAATGTCAGAACATGAGTTCTAGTCCAACCTTGAGCAGTCCGTTCATCCAGTTTTAGAAACAAGACAAGAGCAAACCACTTGGGACAATATCACCAAGAAAACTGCAGTGGGAAGTTGCCAGGAGTCAAAGCTGACTATACAGCACAGATTTATGTTCCTTGCTCCTATGGTGCCACCTGCTACCAAACAGCTGTGATCTGACTCACTCCCATTGCAAGCTTCACATTTCATCCCACTCCCATTAACTTTGGACTGTTTTTGAGGCTAACTACCCACTCACTGCCCCTCAGTACCTCATTGATTATTGTTTTTCCCCAACTGGGTTTCAATAAAATATGATGGCCAGACCAAGTCATTGATCTGCCCCTAAATCTTTAAAGAAAAGGAATTAACTAACATTATAATTAATAACAAAGGAGATTGTAAATAGCTAGCTATCTCATGCAAATTCCTAATCTGATGTATTCATTTATTCCCAGGCATTTTTCTCTATCCTCACCCACAGTTTTCTGCATTTTAGGAAGGATTTGGAGACCACACGTGAGCAGAGTTACAAGTAAAATAACCCAAGTCATCAGAGTCGCCAGCAAGCCCTTTAACCTGGCCTGGTGCCAATTTATCCTCCTCTCTTTAGAAAGAGACATGGTATCTTTCCCACTCTCCTGGCCAAAGACACCCCTCTCTATAAGAAAATCTTTGCACGGGTGGGTGGGTGGGTAGGAAATGGCACTTGATTTGTCTCAAGGATATACATATATTAGAACAGCCATCAGGCCACCAGAAGAGAAGTGACTGTCAGGGGAGAAGAGGAAAATTACTCCGGCAGCAGACTCTGGGACAGACTCAAGAGAATAGAGCCAGCAGCACTGCGGCAGAAGAAGAGCTGCCATTAATCACCAGAGAGAGCCAGCCACAGACAGACAGGAGCTGCACATACTTAAAGCCAGACAAATCGGACCGAAAGAAGAAGAAAAAATAACCCTGACACATAACACGCTTTTCACCAAGCCTTTGCTTCAGCAGTGTTTACTTTACTTTCCACAATTATTTCACCCGGCAAATTATGTTTGTGAAAGAAATGGAGGCTCTTGAAAAGCAATTCCCTCAGCTGAGAACAGAACTGCGGCAGCTCAAACTAAGCCAAAAACCTTCACGTGAGCCAAAGTCTCTTTCAGAACTAGACACCACATAGCAGAAGGTGAGATGAATCACAGACAATGCTTTGTTTTGTTCTAAGGTTCATGCTTGGTCTGTATCCTGACCTCTCCTCACACAAGGAAGAGCTGTAATTTGTCTTCTTCCCTTACAACTGTTCTCAAGTGAAAACTGTGAGGTACTTAGACCTACAGGCAGTACAACAGTTCATCTAGTGACTTTAAGTTACAACGGCACTGAAAAAAAGTGACTGTTTTTCACACCTACGACCTGTTGAAGCATCCCTGTCAGGTGACATGATCAAAATTTGGATGCTTGGCAACTGACTCATATTTATGACACTTGCAGTCATCATGTGATCGATCCCCTTTGCCACCTTCTGACTAGCAGAGTCAATGTAGAAGCCAGATTAACTTAACAACCCTTAGTTAACTAAATTAACTAAGTTAAGACCTGCAGTGATTCACTTAACAACTGAGATAAGCAGGTCATGAAATGGGGCAAAACTCACTGAACAAAACATCTCACTTAATAACAGAAACTTTGGGCTCAATTGTGGTCAGAAATTGAGGCCTACTTGTTCTTGGATTATTAAATAAAGGCCCTATACATTGCAAGGACTGGGGGCTGGGCTGTGCACATGTGTGTTTCTGCTCACTCATTCCTACTCATTCCCTCTATCTTGCCCCTTCCTTTCAGTAAACCTGAGCAGAGCCACAGAACAGAAATGGTGTTTCTTTGTTGCCCTTAACAACACATTGCAGATTGTTAATCTCTTGCTACCATTAGCAGTGGGAAATCTGTACTAAGCTTTCTGCCAGCCTGCTAATCACCTGGCTGGCAGAGACTACATAATTTGATTTCCTAACATTAAGTCATTCTGTGCTATCCATAACCAATTTTCTACTAAGGCCCAATCTTTGTTTTCATGAATTTTGTAGCTGGGAGAGCTTCAGGTTGCTCAGCAATGCAACCTACGATATGCTCCCATCTTATCTCCGGCGTCCTGAGAAAAGTTCTGCCTTGGAGAATTGCTCTCCACCCTTTATCAAGGGGCCTTGCAGGTTTCAGAGGAACACTATACATACAAACACATCAAATGCAACAGATCTCTATAGTAAACAAGGGAGATAAATTAATGAGGATCTTCTTCTAATAATTCTTGCATGCACACACCAACAGACAGTTTAAAATAAATGTGTATGTGTGTGTGTGTACTTTGCTGATGCTTTCTGCTTTTCCCTCAGTGATTTCCATCAATTACAGATCTAGGAAGACTAAAAAAAATAAAAGTACACCAACACGTTAGGAATATCTTCAGCGGAAATGAGACATTGAGGCTAACGGGCAGAGTTTAAATGGTGCAGCAAGTGACTATCTGCTATTATCCACGAAGAGATAGTAGAATCACAAAGTTATAAGCCAGATGTTGACTGGGTAAGAAGGTGAGTATTACCTTGCCCATCTGAACCACTGGCAAAAGCAAATGGGAAGCATTTTCTGAAAGGCTGAAACATGGAAAATGACTTCAGAAAAGTTTGCAAATGTTTCCTAAGCAGTTTATGAAGCCAGATGCATTCTATTCACTGGGATTCCAAAGATGAAGAAATGAACATTGTCTTCTTCTATTAAATAGAGGACCACTTGGCAATTCCCTGCCTCCACACATGCACAACAAAAAAAAAACCTTTATGAGAAGAAGACAAGGAGCATGGACAAACTATCTGCCCACAGGCACAGAGCTGCAGGGAATTGTTTTCCTGCATGCATGCCTGCCTGCCAGAAACACCCTGGGCTCCAACTGCCAGCTGTTGTAAAACTGCTGCTCCAAAGGGAAGCACCAATGCATCCAGCTGGATGGCCTCTGGTACTATCAGTCAAAGGTTTGGTAGAACTTTTCCATCATTCCTTCTTTTACTGTCCTACAGGTGGAAAAAAAGTAAGTGGTGGGAAAATAAATGGAATCTAGAGCTTATGTCACATTTCCTAACCAGTTTATAGGCTGCAAGAAGACTTCCAATCGAGTAGATCACTGCACAAGGTGTAACCCAGTGTTTTGTCTTATAGATTTGATGGCTTCATAGATTAAAAATAGAACTATAGTAGAAATCACATTCCAGAAAACTTTTATCTCCTTTCCTATGCATATGCATTTTTCCAAACTGCTGCCAAAATTAAGTGCGGATTCATCTCGTGTTCTGGGGATAAAGGGGAATGATGGTATTAATGGAAACATTTAACCTTTGATGAGATTAAATCTTGAATTTTCACTCCTAATTACATTTGATCAAAATCTATATTACCAAAGTTCAAATATTTTTCTGCCAAGCTTTGGTGATACAAATTCAACATTTTCTGAGTGAGATGGAAATGGGATAGGATGGGAATAGGAATATTGCACAATTCTATTTCCCTTCATTATTGAAAAGGAAACCTTGAGTTTGTGGGTAAGAAATAGAATGCCAGAGAGTTATATAAAATTCACATGCCATAGATTGCTTCCAACCTATATACAACCACAATTGGGACAAGAATTTCATTCACCAAGTGATGTGGTTGTGAATTGAAGTCATCATAGGACTAGATCCAATTTTATAACCATTTTACCATAGTTATCTGAATCTGACTTCTCCAATTGACTTTGCTTGTCTGAAGTCAGCTACAAAGGTTGCAAATTATGATCACGTGACTGTAAGACATTGCAACTATTGTAAATGTGGTCTGGTTGTCAAGTGCCCAAATCGCAATCTATGGGGACCATGCAACAGTTGTAACTTTGAAGACTAGTTGTAAGTTATTTTCCCAAAGCTGTCATAATTTCAAATTATTTTTTAAGTGAATGGTCATAAGTTGAGGATTACCGATATTGAAATTTTTTTCACTCACCTTAGAGTATGTATTATTATGCTCATTGGTTTATATAATGTTACTGTTGCTTTGCCTTTAAACTGTATGCAAAGTATTTTTATATCATATCACTGTCTGCATATACAGCACATGTTCAGTGTTAAGGGTATTAAATATCTCCAGACTTTTAGCTGTATCTTCCCATCTAATTCTCTCGTCCATTTTCACCTGTTCTCCAATGTTTTGCATTTAGCAGGATGAATGAATAGAAAAGTCAAACACTTACTCATGAATTTGTGACATTTTGATTCATCCTAATAAGGTGGTATTCCACTGCAGCTTTTTTTTTTTTTTTAGGGGATCAAAGTAGCTTTGGGAACTTTAATATATCTTGAGAGTTTCATTTCTGAAGTATTATTAGAACCTGTTGTGACTTATCTCCATGCATGATCAAAGGGCAGAATTTAAAATCAAGGTCATCTTTAAATAGTTTTGTGAAACAAGTAATGGAAGTAATTCCAGGTAGGGAAGGTTAGAGAATAAGGACTTCTCTCAGCTGAAATAATATTTAAACTGGCACTTATTTAATTTTCTGCTCAGGTGTTTTTCTACAAAAGCAGAGTTTTGGTTGAGTGTCATGCCCTTTTGAGATTCTGAGGGGAAGATTGAGCAGCTGACAGGGAGTGGGAGTGTGGCTCCAGTGGCTATGGAAGAAATGGAGGAAGGGCACAGTCCGGCTGGGCATTCAGAGGAAGACCCAGGGCCACTCCCCCTTCATCCTAGGGCATGCAGGGAGGAACAGAGAAAGAAGCAACATGGCTTATGGGAGAGAACAGGGCCCTGATCCCTTTCATTAGTTACTTCATTATCTTTTGGAAGTTATTATCCTGGCCTGTCGTGGTAATTGCTTCAGTGTGGTTTATGTTAGTTTTTTTTTATTTCTAATTCATCTAAACTTTGGGTTTGGACTGCCATTCTTCCCTTTGTAGACTGTTTTTGGAAGAGTTTGATCCCCAGCCGAGGATAACTGGACATTGGGGGCCAAGTTGGAGGCATTAAAGGGAATTTATCTACTTTAGTGACTTGGTTATTTTTGTGCCACGCCCCGGGTCATCACATTGAGTCTGAGTACAGGTAGTGCTTGACTTACGATCACAATGGAGCCCAAAATTTTGTTGCTACGGGAGACATTTGTTAAGTGAATTTTGCCCCATTTTATGACCTTTCTTGCCACAGTGGTTAAGAGAATCACTGCAGTTGTTAAA
This sequence comes from Laticauda laticaudata, assembly GCA_004320025.1. Taxonomy (NCBI): domain Eukaryota; kingdom Metazoa; phylum Chordata; class Lepidosauria; order Squamata; family Elapidae; genus Laticauda; species Laticauda laticaudata. The sequence continues at coordinate 33,213 of BHFT01032207.1, forward strand.
GTAAATAACATGGTTGTTCAGTGAATCTGGGTTCCCCATTGATTTTGCTTATCAGAAAGTCGCAAAAGGGAATCACATGACTCCCCAGGACATTACAACTGTCATAAATATGAGTCTGTTGCCAAGCATCCACAGTTTGACCACAGGACCATGGGGGACAGTCAATAGTGTGAAAAACGGCCATCCATCACTTTTTTCACTTCCGTTGTAACTTTGAACGGTACTAAAAGAACGGCTATAAGTCCAGGACTACCTCTTTTCACCTTAACTTGGGAAAGGAAAGGATGTTCTGCAATTAACAGCCAAATGTTCTGAGTCAGGTCTGTGTCAAGGAAAGCTGGGTTTTTCTTTAGACCAATGCCAAAGTTTTAGAGTAAATCAATGGTACTCCTTAACAAACACAGCTGTTAAATTCATTTTCATTGAGTCACTTCTCTACACTCTCTCACAAAGCATATTCCACATATTCCCACCCTGGAAGCTTCCTGGGGAAGAAAGACCGAAACAAATATTTGGTGAACATCATAATGGATCTAAAAGGAGGATCTTAGCAAATACAGAAGAGCTGAAGTCAAGGTTTGCTTAACAAATGGCAAATTTTAAAACCTGAGCTGTAACGCTTAACCACAGAGGATTAACTCACATCTGCCACTATGAGCTCTATGTAAAGAGGAAGATAAGTCCATTAGGGCTAATAAACACATTAGCAAAGAAAAGAGCAGAACAGTATCTAGCCTGAGACTTTTACAGGGTTTGTTTTTGCACTGATTCATCAAAGCATTAAAATCTCATTGTAGGTGGAAGGAGGGGTGATGCATAGTTCAGCCTTTTAGAACACAGTATTTTTTTAAGGTTTTTTTTTTGTTGTTTAAAACATATAGCATTCGCTCCCTCTTTCTCATAATCCCTTTATGGAATTAAATAATGCATGGTCCTGTTTTGAAGTGGGTTTTTTTGGGAAACTCATTCAAAATTCATCCTGCTATCCACAGGTGTTCTAAGGTTGGATTGCTTACCTTAAATGTGGAATCACCTTCGGTTCCAAAGATCTTTAAGATTTGCCACCTTCATTGGAAAGGTTTTAATTTTATTTTAAACCTGCAGCATTTCATAATAAAAGAAATAAGCTGGTTCCTATAGCTTTGCTGGCACCCTGGGAGGAACTCTGGGAGTGGAACTCCACAAGTTTGAAAGTTGCCAAGGTGGGAGACCCCTGCTATAGTGGGCAGGCTATCTAAATCAATTTGCCCTACACAAGGACATCATGATGAGTAAGCATGGCTGAGATTTTAGGGTGCTTACTTTGTTATTGTTGCTGTTGTCACTTCTAATGTTTATCCTTTTTAGTTTCAGGATCCTCTTGTTTTCTACCATGCTGGATATTGTCCACCTGAAGAATGTTGTCTTTAAAGTGTTGGACCAGGGGTGAAATTCAACCACCTCAGCCCACCTCAGGAGAGGTGGTAGGGATGATTTGATTTGGTAAAAAATTGTCCCTGGTTGCTCCTGGTTGCTATTACTATTATACCAAGCCACACCCACAGCCATGTCCACCGAACCGGTAGGGGAAAATGTTGAATTTTACCCCTGTGCTGGACTAGTAGCAGGGACACCGAGGTTCCAGTCCTCACTTTAGCAATAGCAATAGCACTTAGATTTATATACTGCTTCATAGTGCTTTACAGCCCTCTCTAAGCAGTTTACAGAGTCAGCCAGCATACTGCCCCCTAATAACCTGGGTCCTTATTTTACTGACCTTGGAAGAATGGGAGGCCAAGTCAACCTTGAACTGGTCAGTATTGAACTTCTGGCAGTTGGCAGAATTAGTCTTCAATACTGCATTCTAACTGTTGTGCCACCACGGTTCTTTGGCCTGGAAACCAGCATGGTGACCCTGAGTTAGTTATTAACTCTCAACCTTAACAGACAACAGATAATCAGAGTTGGAAGGGACCTTGTAGGTCATTTAGTCCAACCTCCTGTCCAAGCAGGAGACCCTACACCATTTCTGATAGACAGAAGTCCAATCTTTTCTTGAAAGTTTCAAGTGATGGCACTCCCACAACTTCTGAGGGTAAGCTGTTCCATTGATTGATTGTTCTCACCGTCAGAAAGTTTCACCTTATTTCCAGGTTAAATCTCTCCTTGTTCAGTTTCCATCCATTATTCCTTGCCTGGCCTACAGGTGCTTTAGAAAATAGCTTGACCCCTTGCTCTCTGTGGCAGCCCCTCAAATATTAGAACACTGATATCATGTCTCCCCTGGTCTATCTCTTCTCTAGACTAGCCAAGCCCAGTTCCTGTAACTGATCAAGCTGGGTAACAAGCTAACTGATAGCCAAAAGTCATCCTTGTATCATGGATTGGTTTCCTTCATTTTGGTGTATTTGTCTCTTTTTGGATAATGTTTTGATTGTTTGTTTGAAATCATAAATTAGAAACTCTGTCTCCATAATTTGATTTTCTGTCAAGTCTGGCTGTATAATCTTGATGGTGTAATTTTGATGACATTTTCTTCCTCCATTGAACTCTGTAGTTCCTGTTCAACATGCCTAAGGAAGAGAAAGGAGAGCCTAAACAGGTGAATAAAAATAATATTCCATGTGATTAAAATCCTGCCCATCATTTATTTGTATCAGTGTCATGTAAAAATACAAAGGGACAAGGTTTTGTGACTTTTATTGACATACCTCCTCCCTCCCTCTGGCTGTGGGTTCTGTGCTATATCAGCAGCCAAAGCTTGTATAAAATAAAATGTTTTAAATAAACAAATGACAGTACTTATGTTACCAGAGAAAACACCCTGCCTGTCCAGACTAAAAGAGAATGTGTAAATGGTAGCCACCCAAAAGGATAAACCACACATCAGTTTTTAAGGATGGTGTTGGATTAATGTCTGTATGTTGATAGGGACAACAAAGAAGCATTGGCATTTGATTGCTAAATACAGCACATGTCCTTCAACCAATCATAAGCAACCAAATATTATTTGCTTTGTCAATAAAAGATTTATAGAGGAACATTGTTCTTTGGAAATTTAAAAATCTTGTTGCTTTCCTGTCATTTATACATACTCTTTCTCTAAAGATTGATCCAAAGTTGGGGGGAGGTGTTTATTTCAAAAGGCTGTATCATTACAGACAACATCAAAAGTTAAAATTTTGGGGAAAACAAGATTAATAGGATAGCAACTGACTCCAAGTTCTTTTTATCCAGGTGATTCAGGGAACCCTTGCAGAATGCAGACAATTTCTACAAAAGTCAAAAATACATTATCAGGCAATTTTAATGATGTAACAGGCAGGTGGCTACATGCAACCAACCTTTGCAAAAAGGACAGGAATCAGCAAAGGCTCTTATGTGATTTGTGAACTTAGAAAAGCACCATTTGCTTCAGCAGCTGCACTAAAAATGACCACAAATCAATGATATATTGTTGCAATTAATGTTCTACCTTCACCTGCTATTAATTAATTAGTCTGAACAGAGAATTATCTTGAGAGCAATTTGTGTTCCAGTGTTCCAACCAATTGCACAAATCAATAAAAACTATACATTTCTTCCTCTTTCCCTGACATCTTTCTATTTCCAACAGGTTTCTAAGACAAATTTGCTTCAATTTTGAACAGGATAAAACCGTACCCAAATTCATTCCTGTGTTGTTGTTTTTTCTTTCCATTTTAAACCCCATTTTTTAATTATATGTTTCAGGTTGAATGCTAATAAACATTATTGAACTAGATTGATTAAATATCTCATGTAGCATTACAGGAGCTCAGCTATCTCAAATCAATGCAACTTCACAGCTCCTGCTACTATCTGATATAATCTAATGTAAGTATTAGCACATAAGTCATCAAGCATGGGATACATCAAACCAGAGTAGTTTATTTTGGGATAAAAAGGCTAATCATCACATGTAAACACTGTCTTCTCTTTGCTTGCCCGAGTTGTTTCAGAGCTGCTGAGTTGAATCACTGGATGCCTTGTCTCGTTCTGGCAGCAAAAAGAACACTTTACATGAGGAAAGGTCAAAAGAGTATTTGGTTGACCTACAATGAAAGCTCTGCATACAGTCCTGAAACATCTAGCTTAACAGCTAATTTAAAAACAGCTTGGAAAGCTTAGAAAAACCAAAACTAATTCCAGTAAGTGCATAAAAGAAAATTGAAAAATGGAATCTATGCTTGCCTGGAATAATTTAAAAACATATTTTAAAACATAAGTACACATTCAACCAGCAGGCACAGCATATCAAGAAAACCAGGAATGGAATAAAAGAAAATTGGGTTTACAGAAAGATTAAATATGAAACCTTTTAGTGTAGCATCCTTATTCCATCAGATCAGAATTCACCAGAAGGATTTGCAGTTGGCTGACCAACCACACTCAATGTATAGTCCTCAATGGAACTACATCCAGGCAGAAGGAGGCATGCATGGGATATCTCAAGGTTCCATTTTGGGAGTAACGCTCTTTAAGATCTCCATAAATGATCTAGATCAGGGGTCCCCAACCTTTGGGCCATGATCCACTACCAGGCAGTGGCCTCTTCAGAACAGGGTTCCATGAATGTCAGGCCAGCACACGTGTGCATGCACAGCTTGACTTGCCCAAACTGCAGGGCCAGTGTACATGCACACACACATACAGATCAACTTGTGCAAGTTGAGCTCTGCATGCATGTGCGTGCATGCTAGCCCACCACTCACGCAGCCCGGTTCCTCTCTTTGCCCTTCACTGGGCCACCAAACCCAGTGAACTGGCCACCAAGCCCAGCAAACGGCTGGGGACCACTGATCTAGATAAAGGGATAAAAGCTCATCAAATTTGCAAATAACACCAAGTTGGGGGCAATTGCTTTGGAGGATAGACTCAAGATTCAGAAACACATGTTGATGTGCTGAGCTAACAAGATTCAATTCAGTGGTGAGAAAACTAAGCTTCTACCCCTAGGCAGGAAAAATCAAATGCACAGGTATAAAATAGACAGTGCCCGGCTCTACAGAAGTAACTGTGAGAGGGAACTCGGGATGCCAGTGGACGACCATTTAAATATGAGTCAACATCCAATTCTGGTGACTACAATAGAAGAAATAAAAAGATGTTGAGGCCCTAGAAAGAATACAGAGAAGAACAAGTAAGATAATAAGAGGTCTACAGGATAAATTGTACAAGGAATGGTTAAGTATGCCTAGCCTAATGAACAGAAGAATGATAGATGTTCTCTGGTACAGAGAGGTGGTAGTCAATTTATTCTCAAAATATCTGAGAGCAGGATAAGAAGCAATGGAAGCTCAATAAAGAGAGATCCAACCTGGAACTAAAAAGAATCTTCCTAACAGTGAGAACAATTAACCAGCGAAACAGCTTGTTTCCCAAAGCAATGGGTGCACCATCACTAGATGGACATCTATTTGTCCAGTATATGATATAAGGTCTCCTGCCACAGGAAGAGGGTTGGATTAGAAAATCTCCAATGCTCTCTGATTCTATGAACCTGATCAAGAAGAGAAAAAAATGAGCTGTGAAAGAAGTACTTTTATATTGGATGATGACCAAAGTAGAAAAATTAAATTCAACATAACCCCCTTTTTCATGGAGGGACATCCTTTATTCTTTATTGGCCAAGTGTAATTGGACATACAGGGAATTTATCTCCGGTGCATAATCTGTCACTGTACCTACAAACAACAAAGTGGTAAGTCATAAGATACCAACAGGAGAAGGTTGTAGAAAAGATAAGAAGATGAGAAGAATAATAGGCGTTAAGACAGCATTGTCGGAATTAGGTGTTTAGCAGAATGATGGCATGGAGGAAAAAACTATCTTTGTGTCTAGCTGTTTTGGCCCTGTAACAACATCCTGTGGGGATAAGTTGAAATAGTCAAGAAGTGAAAAGTACTACATTAGAGAGCCATCCAGTTCTAAAGCAAATTGCAATAATTTCAGATCAGAAGCAAATCAAAGAAGCTTTCTTCTTCCCCAATTTAGTCTTTCTTTTGTGTGAGAGGCTGTCAGTTTCCTAAAAAGAAACTTTCATAATAAAAGGTAACAAAAACTCATAAGGAATGCCTGTAAGATACATTTTTCATTGTCTGATAGGTGACTTTACTAAGGAACAATTTATCTGTGAATAAGTTGTATATGACACAAAAAACCCTTGTGCATTTCCAAGGCTTTCTAAAAAGTGAACTCAGAAGCATAATATATGGGGCTAGTGGGAAAACATACGGCTATGTAACAGACATGCCTCAAATTATCATTGCTGACTGATAATTTGAAAAATTATCCAATGTTTCCGCATAACTTCTTATCAAGTGCAGCCATTGTTCGAGTCCTAGAGGATATTCCACAGATTCAGTTGCTATTTTCCATAGTATGTTTATCAAAGTTTGAAAACAGACTCATTCTACACCATTTTTATTTATTTATTAAATTTGTTTGCCACCCATTTCATCACAAAGTGACTCTGGGTGGCTTGCAACAGTAAAATGAATGTTGTACGATAGTGGGCGATGATGTCCACCATCACTCCACTTTTTCCAATAAAAAAGTCACTTGCCATCAACAATCAAAAAAAGCAGGGGTTCTCTGCTTCAGTAATAAGCTTAGTGTGATTGGTAAATATTAGGTTAGGTATTAGCAAGCATTGGCGATGTTTGGTTGAAATGAAGGAAAGTGCCAGACTCACATGAAAAGTAAGGGGTTTCTTAATCAAAGGGATACTTAATCAAAAATGTAATTACCCATGTAATTCAGCATCCTCAGTGTTTCTGATCTTTCTTTATAAGATAATAAGTTCGATCTAAATGTTTATTTTTTTAAGTTTATACTTTGATGTTTTATTAGCAATAAATACAAGCATAACTTTCTGTTAAGGACTTCAGTTCCAGTGATACTAAATTGAAGACATTGTCAGTCAATTCAAAATATTTATATTGATAATACAGTTGTATGTTAGAGAAATAACATCAAATCAACCCAGAATTCTCACTCAAGGCATAAATGACATGGCTCAAATTACCCTTTACAGCTCTCTGTAAAGTCTCTAATGCCTGGGAAGGTAGAAGTAAAGAGAAGGAGATGAGGCAACATGAACATGAAAGGTTAGGATTGGTCATCATGGAAAAATTTTATTTGGTTTGTCAGAGTCAAAAATTGATTTGATGGAACATAATCAATGCAGGGATAACATTTGCCATTGATCTGAGATTTTTGAGTATAGGGATGGGGAGATGTAGAATAATTGAAGATCCAAGAGCAGCAAGGATGTCTGATTATATTTGCAGAACAGGTAGGGTGACATTGTGTGTTGTTTCTGAGACGTTAAGTAGGTTTCTTGCAGAGCTCAAATTGCCGAAGCGAAGATCTAAGCAGGAAGATAGCAGCAGGGATATCCTCCCCTGTTAGAGTAGGACTCAAATCTGATGTAAATCAAGGAATGCTGGGCCTGCTCTTTTCCTGCTGATAACTGCGTCTCCTAAACATGTCCTAACATGACAAAAATCTATTCCTCCTTTAACAGGATCTCAAAATGTAATGTTTTTATGTTAAAGATAATGACAACAAGGAAGCATTGGCATCCGATCGCTAAATAGAGTACGTGTCCTTGAAACCAATCACAAGGAACCAGATATTGTTGCTTGCTTTGTCAATAAATAAAGGGTTTATAGAGGAACGTTGTTCTTTTGAAAATTTAAAGATCTTGCTTGGTTCTTTCCTTTTATACATGCTGAGAGAAATGTCGTTGGTAGAGTAAAACAAAACAAAATGACACATCAATGCTGTGTCCACAGTGACACATAAAGAAGAAAGCTAAATCTATTTGTTACATCCAGAACTGACCAGAGCCTTCCATTTGCTTCAGAATAAGCAGTCTGAGAAAATGTTCCAATGCATCTGGAGTCTGAAACTGATCACTTTTGTTTTTGTTTGTAAACTAAGGAAATTTTGCCTTTCAAATAATCTTGACAAGATTGTTTAATTGCATGGTACGATTTAACATATTAACAGACCTTATGCCAAGATAGCCACTGACATTTTGAGACCACTGGCAGCTGGCAAATGCACTTGGGGAAGAAGCGGGCCTCCCAGACCTGTCTCTCTCTAACTATATCAATGAAGTTTGAAGAGTGGTTGTAAAAAGACAATTATGACATTTCCAAATTATTGTTGTGGCCCGCCAGCTGCCAGTAGAGCTGACGGCTGACTCAGACAATGAGGGGAGGAACTTGGGCCAGTCCTGGAGTCTGGGGAAGGCTCTGATGGATGCTCTGCATTGGAGGCAAAGATGGGGCCAGGGCTGCTCGACATTTATCAGATACTTTCAGAATCAGAGGTAAGTGGGGAAGAAGAACATCTGGAGCCTGTTTCAGATGCGCATATGCACAGAGCTGTCAGGAGAAGGGAACAACTAAGGAACAGGAGTCGACTTGGAAGAAAAGACACAAATGGACGCTGAATGGCCCCTCCCATAGAGAATAAATAGGAGCAAAAGGGGAGGGTGTTTGCAGGAGACAATTAGTTTGCTTATTATTGTGAAGATTTACTATCTGAGTTCGTACCTCACAGAAACTCCTTGCCAAGTATTTCCTTTTACAGCGTTACAACTGGAAGCTCTCAGCCTGGCAACTATCCAAGGACTGATAAGGTCTGCTCTTGCACTTAAACCTGGGAAAGATTATTGTTGGGACTTTTGGGGGTGTGAGTGCCAGGAATTTACATTAACCAAATAAAAAGGTGTTTTTCGGGACAAAGAATCTGTTTCGTAATTCTGTTCAGCCTGGGTCAGAACAGTTATGGCCAGCTGGCAAACACATATTTCCTAACCTTCAGTAGGTTTAACACATTTTTTAAAAAATGATAAAGAACATCTGAAGTATCTTTCTAAAACTGGAAGGGGAAGGGAGAGGAATATCTTCTGGATAGGATCCAGAAGAAGGACCTTCTCCATGGTGGCTCCTTCTCTCCAGAACATCATTCCCCCAGAGATTAGATTGGCCCCCACTCTAACACTGTTCTGGAAGGCATTGAAGACCTGGTTCTAGCAATGGACCTGGGGAACACAGAGAAGGATGGAGCCCATTAAATGGCTTGTAGGAATATGTGTTGTCACCAGTATGGGGTGGGCAGGTGGATGGCTACAATTTTATTAATTTGTTATTTTTATTATTATTTTTCCTCCTTTTTTATTTTTATATGATGTTTTTACATTTGGGTAAACCACCTTGAGTCTCCATGGGCGAGTAGGCAGCAATATAAATTGTCTAAAATACATAAAAATAAATTAAATATTATTCAAGAGACAAGAGTCCACCTACTGAGCATCATTGTCATGCCTGCTCCATGCTGTATCTCTTGCATGTTACCAGATGTGATAACAGGCCCACTTTAAAAGGCAACTTTTAAAATCATGAAATGTTAAGAAAAGATAACAAATGAAAAGGGACTCCACCCCTTCCCAACATTCACTTGTAAAGGTCACTGAACAGTAGAAGTATGATTGAGTTCTTTCTCCTCCTCTTCTCTTCAGAGGCATTAAGCCTCAGGTTTCTTCCCGGCAAGCTGAACTAGAACAGGAAAAAAGACACAGAAGAATACAAGAATGCATGATTTATTGCAGGAAAGCTAAAAAGCCAGTACAAAAGAATTCTGACAACTGGTATTCATCAAATATGAATTCCGCTACATTTTAGTCACTATTCTTGCACCTTTCCCCCCAGACTGCCCTATGTAAGGGTCTAGACCAGGGGTGTCATTGAGGACCACATCACCTGGGGGGGAGAGGGGTGTTCAAGTGGGTGTGGACAGATCGATGTCACTCATTCCATTTTTGATTTCAATGGCCTCCTGCAATCCTCTGCCAGCAAAAATGGAGCCTGGGGTGGCCATGCACGGCCCTCCCAGGCTCTGTTTTTGCTGTCCAAGGCACTGTGGGCTGCTCCTTCAATGATTACAGGACAGCCCCATGGGACAGATCTAAGCACCGGACGCAGCCACATGCAGCCCATGGCCTTGTGTTTGACACCCCTGGTTTAGTCCAATGTTTCTCCACTTCAGAAACTCAAAGATATGTCAAATTCATTTCCCCAAATTCCCCAACCAACTGGAGAACTCCAGGATTTGAAGTCCACGCATCTTTGATTTCCTGAGGTTGAGGAACATTGGTCTAAAAGCTAAATCTGTTAGGGAGGAGGGGCATGAAGGGGAAAGACAGTTTCCATATGTTCCTTATTTTGGTAATAACCCAATCTGGTATCAGGCTGACTGCTTCTGATCATGTGAAATCTAATTCCCATATTTAAGGAGGCTAATCATATACATTTTACCCCACCCAAAGACATCATTGTATCAATATACTCCTTCTCTGGGGATCATAATAACAATGACATTTAGGCTTATATATCTCCCCTCAGTGCTTTGTAGCACCCTCTGGGTGGTTTACAATGTCAAAGCATTATTTGCAAATGCCCCCACCAATATAGGTCCTTGTGTCAATACATTTCTAAGGGTTTCTTAGAGTTGCCAATAGAAAGGAAGGAGGGAAAGGGGTTTGAAAGAGCAGTGCAGCAGTTTGGAAATCAAAAGTGGATTCCATAAATAGTTTTTCAAAGGTAGTATCTAGTGACTGAAGTTTTTGCTGTACAAATATCTAACTGGAGAACATGATTGATGACTCTTGGCTATGGATGTGTCTCATTGGAGAATATGAATTATGATACACCCAGGAGGTGGGGGAAAACCAGAGTCAAGGGCGACAATGAATTATGTGTCCCAGAGTCGGCTACACCCAGGCAGTACCAGACATGTTAACTCCCAATAAATCCTTTTGAAGTTTTGGAAATTTGGCTCGAGACTCATGATTTAATTGGGGTAACTGCCAGAATCCTGACAGCTAGTCGACTCTGAGACACATAAGTCATTGTCACCCTTGACCCTGGTTTTCCCCCACCCCAGAGGTGGTATTCAGCAAGTTCTGAGCAGTTCTGGAGAACCAGTAGCGGAAATTTTGAGTAGTTCAGAGAACTGGCAAATGCCACGTCTGACTGGAGATTTTACAGTATCCTTCCCCTGCCACGCCCACCAAGCCACAGAACCAGTAGTAAAAAAATTTGAATCCCACCACTGCTCTACCCCCTAGGTGTATCATAATTCATATGTTACCAACCTTGGAAGGATGAAAGACTGAGTCAACCTTGAGCCCCATCAGGATCGAACTTTTGGGTGTGGGCAGAGTTAGCCTGCAATGCTGCACATTAACCACTGCGTCACCAGGGCTCTTCACAATCCCGAGTGCCCCCCAAAATGGCTGTGGTTTAGATTAGCTCTTCATCTGGTTTTTCTTATATGCCGATGCTGCAATGGGAGGTCTGGTTTCACAACCTAGTGTTTAAGATCTGACCAGGATACAGATTTGAAACAGATGAAGTTTTAACAATAGCAGAATGCTCTGAGGTCATGCCTTACCCCATCATTGATCATTCTGTCTGCATCCATACTAGCTTGGCATCATTAAGCACAAATTCCAAATAGTCATGAAAAATAAATAAATGCCTGCAGTACCTGATAATCTCCTTCATGCTTGTGTTTGAAGGTCACTTTCAGATATTTGGGCAATGATGTTTGGAATTCTTCGACGATATCAAAAGTTTTCAAGTTTATGAAAACTTTTTCTTCATGATTCTGGAACCCATGAGTCCTGGGAAAGATTTTTATATGGGCTGGGCAAGACAATCACACAAGTATGTATGAAATCATTTCAAAAAATTTTAATCATAACAAATGGTGGGTTTTTTTTTAACATTCTCAAAAAAATCTGACATATTCTCATATAACAAAGGACAAAGCCTAAAGAGTTTGGCATACAAAAATACAGTATTTTAAAATATATGGCAATTGGGGTAAAGCAGGGAGTTTGTTTCTAGACACCATCTATAAACAAGCAAGAACACTTTTTAAGACTTTCAAAGTGATAAATAGCCTTATGGTGTGTTCCAACCCTAACTCCTATTCCTTTATTGTCACCGTTTGGCAGGTTTTTTTGACAAGACAATCCAAGAACTCATACATCTGGAGAGCAATCCCTCAACCAAATATGTTTATATTAAGGTAAATTGTGTATATCATTGCAAATGAAATATACCAGGAACTATGGTCAAGAGCCCAGCAAGCAATATGAACCTAACCATTTTATACTGAATATATTCACTATAAGGGAAAGAAAAGCAAGGAAGGAGGAAGAATGAGGACAAGAAAAATCCTTTATACAATTTTAGTATAAAAAGAGGCATCATCCTTGCACACATAGTTTCTCTTTGAGCGTCTACAAGCTATCAGTTTTCACCTCTTATCATTTGCTAGCTAACTGTGCTTGAATGAAGCTTAGGCAATGTGTTTTGTTGAGAGGTACATACCCAAATTTGAATATAAAGGTTCTCGAAATATTGTCAGGAACCAAATGAAGTCGTAAGCAATTTAGAAGGGATTCGACCCTGTTTTAAACTTCATCATAATTGCCCAAGGTAGACACATTATTAATGTTTGCCCTGAAATTTTGCACCTTGTTTTGCTTGTACAAGGCAATTGTGGGAGCTACAAATTTTGAGAAGAGATATACAGTATCTAGTTTAATATAATTGTTCTAAGTGATTTTTTTATTTATTTATTTGATTTGATTTGTCAATCACTTACAAGATAATAGGTATAAGTATAAACATGAGTAAGAAAACAGGAAATAGGTACAAATAAATGGGGACAATAGGACAGGGATAGGAGGCACGATGGTGCACTTATGCATGCCCCTTACAGACTTCTTTGGAATGTGGTGAGATCAATAGTGGATAGTTTGAGGTTGAAGTGGGGGTTTGAAGATGTAACAACAGAGTCAGGTAGTGCATTCCAGGCATTGACCACTCTGTTGTTGAAGTCGTACTTTCTGCAATCAAGTTTGGAGCGGTTAACATTGAGTTTGTATCTGTTGTGTGCTCTTGTATTGTTGCGGTTGAAGCTGAAGTAGTCATTGACTGGTAGAACATTGTAGCAGATAATTTTGATAATAAATCCAACCATAGGCAGCATAGTTCAGGATTGTCCAAGCCCAAAATCTCAAGCCTGATAATATAGGGTACTCTGTTGCGAGCAGAGGAGTGTAATACTCTTCTCATGAAATACTTCTGGACTCACTCAATTGTATTAATGTCTGATATACAGTGCGGATTCCAGGCAGATGAGCTGTATTTAAGTATTACTCTGGCAAAGGTTTTGAATGCCCCTGTTAGTAATTCAATATTTCCAGAGGAGAAGCTTTGTCTTTTCCTCTGTTATGTTTATTCTGATATGTTTATTCTTTGCAAGACCCTAACCACAATGAAAGCATTTGCTTTACTCGTGGGTGGATCACAGAAGTTCAGTTCATTTTTGATGCTTGCAATATCGCAAAGTTTCAGAATCCCCAGTTTAATATAGAAAAGAAGAGTTTGGTGGAACTTCTTGGAAAACTGAGGTTGCAATCTGAAACAACATTCTCTATTAAGTTCTACAGAATCTAATAGGACATACTAAAAGAAAGCCACTGATCTCAAGATGCAGGCGGACCTATTTCAACAATGCTAAACACTTTAAAGTCCTACTGATTTAAAGCAATGAAGGTAAGGTAATGTTACCATAATCTAAACTGAAGCATTTGTTTTGACCAGGATCCATTTATAGAACTTTGTGTAATTGTAAGCTTTCCCATTTATTCAACAAATATTTCCTTGACATGTGAATAGATAATCTGACATGTGAATAGATAATCTAATTTCCCTCAGGCAGGATAAGTTGTCAATCTTCCTCTGAGCTTTGGATCACAGTAAAGCCCAGTACAGCCATTTGCTTGGCAACAAGTGATTGGCATGTCTTAATTAAACTACAGATAATATGTATGGTACAAATTTACCCTTCCTTCCTCTGCAGCATTCCAAAGCACTCAATCCTTGAAATCTTGATGGATCACTAGTTTTCACCCAATACAAAATAGTCCCAATGGATTTCAGAAACCTATCATGTTTCCCCAAAAATAGGACCAGGTCTTATATATTTTGGGGCTTCAAAATTAGCACAAGGGATTATATTTGGGGATGTCTTTTTTTCCCCATGTTTGGGAGGCCCACTTCTTCTTTCTTGCTCATGGCTGCAATGGGGTCAGAGGCCTTGTGACATGCTAGTGTCGGCACCACGAGGTAGGGAGGCTGGAGCTGCCCCACACATCCCATACTGGCTTACCTCAAGGCCCACAACCAGGACATCCACACCCCAACACCTGCCTTGCCTCACAGTGGTGGGCCCAACAAGCCCACCCAGCAGGACGCCGCATGGCCACCGGCCCACTTCTTATGTTTGCTCGCAGACGCAACAGAGCAAGCAAGCTGAGAGACTGTGGGATGGACAGGGTGAGTGGCTATGGGAGGCTCATCTTTGTATTTCTCAGCTTTCCCATGGCCCGCTCATCATGTTAGGATCTCCTGCTTTCCCCCATGTCTCTTCCTCCATCTGCTGCTAGTGCTGCTACGTGAAAATGAGCCTCCCACAGCCGGCTGCTCTGCACCACCAACCTCAGCTTTCCCGCATCCTGTACAACACATTTGGATACATGTCTTTCCCGTCATAGCCGGGAGTGGCACTGGGGATAAGCTCCCATCGCTTATAAAATGCTCCCAATGGCGTGCGGCTCAAATAAGCCTTCTGACAACAAGTCCAACTCCTAGCCTGCGCGTGGCGAAACTGCTCCTACTGATAGTAAAAGGGCTGAAAGGCGGTGTCTCTGGCACCCTGAAAACCAGATGCTTCGGGCAGACGGGGCTGTTCAACGCTTGTTAAGGTAGCCCGTCAGGGAAGGAAAACCCTGATTACAAACCTCCGCTGCCTGTGGTACCTGCACACGGAAAGTCTAAAGGGAGTAAACCCTGAAAGAAAATCCGGAGTATGAGCCCCCGTAGCGGTGATCTTTTGCAACTGAAGATCTTTCCGGCAAACTCCTGGCAGCCAAGCAGGCGGCCAACCTGTATCGGCATGCCTTTTCCGTTGGATTCCCGTCAGCAAAAGGTTAGAGAGGGGGGTTCCTGGCGACTGGGCATTCTGCAAGGTTCCATCCATTATTGGCCCAGGCTCGCGTCCTGGAGAGGTCCCTCCAAGTGCTGCACTGCGGCAGCTCAACACAGGGGAGACAGCAGATACCGGTTAAAAATCCAAGCATATTTGCATCAAGCTTGGATCGCCTGGGCTGTCTCCTGTCGGTGGGAGGAATTCTTAGGATTCCACTGCGCAGCTACCGCCCGCCTCCACTGGGCAGCCCCCAGTCAAATAAAGGTGCTTGGCCCACCACGGTCCCACCTACTTAGTGGGTGCCTGGAGTGTAGGCGCAAAAGACGAAAAAAACTGACTGTATACTTTGCACCAAACGCATTACGAATACTAAAGAAATCAAGCTGAAACTGGCAAATGGGATGTTGAGAACGATGTGTCCTGGCCCTATCTTCCGGGAACCTCCAAAAGTTGATGATTCCAGGAAAAACCGCTATCCTCAATCTGAATTGAAAGAGATTAAGGTGACCATTTGCCGCACTGCAGGAGACACGACTCCCTTGATGTCGCAGATAAAGGAAAGAGATTACACCTTCTTTGGCATGGGTCAGGAACCACATGAAGCACAGAGGCTCTATGGAGTCGGATTTCGCTGTCCGCGAACTCCCTATAGAAGCTATAGAAGCACCATCCTCAGGCACAGCACGAAATCCTGTCACCGCCTCAACACATCATCCGGACCGACAAACATCCTCAGAGTCTACGCCCAACACTCTGTTCTGCAGAGAGCAAAGACCTGTTTCCCACAGGAACTTGAGACGACGATACGGCAGATCCCTGTAGAGGAAGCACCTGTTTCTACTGGTGATTTAACGCACGGGGGGGAGCGGACCACACCTCCTGGCCCCTTTCTTTGGGCCACTTCGGTGTCGGCAAGTTGAATGAGACATATGGCCAGCGTCTACTGAGCTCTACCTCTTATAACGACTCTGGTCACCAACACCTTCTTCCGACTAGCCCCACCATAGGGGTTCGTGGAAGACAATCCCAGGTCTCGCGATTGGCATCAACTAAGACTACATCATCACTCGAAGAATCGCTTCTGAATCAGTGCTTGTTATGCGCAGCTTCCACAGTGCCGACTGTGACACAGACCATTCTCTGGTCGGCCAGCAAGATACGCCTCCTCCCCAAACGTGTT
The DNA here is from genome assembly GCA_004320025.1 of Laticauda laticaudata. Taxonomy (NCBI): domain Eukaryota; kingdom Metazoa; phylum Chordata; class Lepidosauria; order Squamata; family Elapidae; genus Laticauda; species Laticauda laticaudata. The sequence continues at coordinate 49,477 of BHFT01032207.1, forward strand.
TTACCGATTGAAGCAGAAGCCCGGCCTCGCATCAATACAGTCAGAACCGCTATAACCTGAGCTAACGGTGAACGCTTTGCCAGAACCATGCAACGACGGCCCTGGAAGACTGTCCAACAGATAGAATGCCACATTGAGGTGGAACACATCCGATGAGGCGATGTTCCAGATGCTTCTCGATACTTTTGCAGAGAAAAACAAAGGAAACAAGAAGACTGGTTTTGAAGCAAGTGAGGCCGCTGTGATCGAACTGTGTGCCATGCTTGTTTGTTCCCTTTTTTTCTCCCTCAGGGCTTCCTATTTAACAGCTCGCAAGCAATCTTTTCCCTCTTTTTTCTGCTTCACTAGGTTGTTTTTTTTTTTTTATTTTTTTATTCTTCTTTTCTTTTGAGCTTTTTTCTTCTTCTTTTCTTTTGTTTTTTTTTTTCACTTTTTTTTCCTTTTTATCTTTTTTTCTGTTTTTTCTTTCTTTTTTTTCTTTTTTTTTTTTTTTCTTGTTCTTTCTCTTTTTCTCACTTATCTCTTTTGCTTTTTTTTTTTTCTTTTTTTTCTCTCTACTGTGAGTTGAGCCTGCTAGGGCTCAAAAGCACCAACTCTCCTCATGAACAGGTTGCACAGAAGATTACTCAACTTGCCAGACAAGCTTTCTGCGGCGATCTGGAAATGTGCGTGAATGTAATGAAGGTGAAAAAGGCTTACGGTCTGCCAAGCGCAATCAAGATTGCCCTACTTCAATCGCGAGAGCCTAGCATACTGACCGCAGCAAACCAGATTGGAAAAGGTGGGCTGAGCACTACCAGAGACTTTTACTCAGAGAAAGACCACTGTCACCGATCTCAGCCACTTGAGAAAACCCAGAGTAGATCCCAAGAATGGACACAGCTGGACGCCCCACCCACAATGGAGAGCTTAGTAAAGCCATCGATTCCCTAGCCATGACCAAGCCGCAGGCAGTGAACAACATCCCACCAAAATTTGAAATGTAAAAAGGTTGAAGATGGCCAAAAAAAGGAATAAAGCCCCCTCCTTTTTTTTCTTCCTTGGAACACCTACATGAACTTCTTGCTACATATGGCTGGGAGGAAGGCTGTGACGCGTGACGCCAAGATTATCAAGCGGCTGTAACAAAACAAAGGAGAAAGAAGTGACTGTAACAACTACCGTGGTATATGCACCTAAGCGACATGTCGGTAAGCCTACGGCACGTGTTCTTCTTCAACAGACTGCAAATTCTCACTAATTGTGTCTACTCCAGAGGGCACAGTGCGCTTTAGAGCCGCCAGATCAACATCGACATGGTTCTTCTCCGTAAGACAACTCAGGAGAATGCCGGAGCAGAGACAGCCGCTTTATCTCGCCTTTGCATATACCTAACCAAGGCCTTCGACTTGGTCAGTCCGAGATGGACTGTTTGGCCTCTCCAGCGATTGGATGCCCCCCAAGCTTCTGAGAAATGATCGTGTGTCCTTCTAATGAATGACATGAAATGGGACTGTCCAATTCGATGGGTCGTGCTCTGAAACGCCTTCCAAATCCAAAAATGCTGTCAAACAGGGAATGCGTTCTTGCCCTACCACTTCTTGGAATATTCTGTCTCCTTACCCTCTCATATGCATTTGAACGAGTCTTGATGATGGCGTATTCATACGCACCAGGAGCAAATTGGGGATTATTAAACATCGCGCGTCTGCGAGCCAAAACGAAAGTTTACGAAGTCCTCATCAAGAAAAGAAATTACTTTTTGCAGATGAATGCCGCCCTTGCTGACGCACTCAGAGGAGGCCATGCAGCGAGCTTATTGACCGCTTTTTGTGCAGCCTGCCCAATGCAAACGATTTGGGACTATACCATAGTCTGAAAGAAAACCAGAGTTATGTGCCCAGGAATGTTCAGTGGCTGCCCAAGCATCTCCATGGCGAACACCCCTCATGAATGGTAGAGCAAATTCACACCATCCGGTCTAACACTTTGCGAACACTCTCTCTTTGACTCTGATTTGAACGCTAGGAATTGGCAGGGCAGGCAGCAATGACCCGCCTTGAAAAAAACGAGTGTGGACAATGTTATGCCTGACTACCAACACAAAGAATGCAAGTCTATCAGGCAGTTGTTTTAAGTACCTCCTCATGGCAGTTTGAACATCCTGGACACTCTAGCTCTCTCATCATGGAGGACCGCAGCTGAACAGCCTTTCACCTTCGTTGCCCGCAGACTCACTTCGTATTCACCCTGCAAGATCACATAACCAACACTGGACGTCCTGGCAAGGCAGGGGTTGCCAAAGCATGTATTAGCCTTGCTGACAGCAAGAGCCTGCATTGGTTGGGCACATGTCAATCACAATGGGACGACAACCGGAATACCAAAAAGCATGCTTTTTGGAGAGCTTGCACCAGCACAAGGCGTACTGGACACCCAGCTCTCCACTACAAGGACGTCTGCAAGCAAGATCTTAAAGCTGTGGGGATTCAACCCCTCTCACTCGAGGACCATGGCTCAAATCGCCAAGGTTCGGCGAAACAGCCACCAGGAACAATCATCAAGGCAGCTGAGGAAAACAAGAAATAATCCGATTGGCGAGAAAACGGCACACAGAATGCAAAAGACGAGAGCGGTTTCCACCACAGACTCAGCACATTTCATGTCCATTTCCATGACGCGAATTTTCCATGATCTCCCGAGATCGACGGAGCCAACAACTTTCCCGCCCCGCACGCCTCTGCCTGCTGCTTGGACAGGTAATCAATTATTGTGGAATTTACTTTGCTAAATGTAATAAATATTTCATAAATATTACTGTAACAGTGTGCCACTTAATTTAAGCCTGAATTAAAACTAACTACTGTTAATCCAAAATCTCAATTTGAGAAAGTCACCTAAAGAGAAAAGGAAGACTCACAACTGCTCATCCTTCTTTCTGCTTTTCAGCCAAAGCTCCAGAAGCTGAATATATGAAAGAATCTTTGTTAAAAACCCTAACAAAAAGGCTTGCAATTTGTATTGAAGGATGTGGATGAAACCTTTGGCTTTCTAGGTGTCACTCACTACCAGTCAGACCTTGATGGAAGGCTGGTCCAGCTTAAGGAAGCTCATCCAGCATTTCCTTGAACCAACAGTTTTGAAATATTGTTACAACAAACGTCAAAGGAAATTCAGAAATTTATTTCTAAGAGGTCCTTGCAAGAATTGAGAAGTTTCTGAAAACGGCCTGATGGATAGTGACAACCAAAACACATCCTTTGAAAACTATTTACCTTGATGAGAAAAAGAAGTCACAAAATGCCTGTTTTGTGGATGAGCAGGACCTGGTGACTTTGTTTCTATGCCTGAAACGCTGCTGTGCAATGTTATTACAACATGCAAACACAGACATTTCAAAAAACCCAAAAACTCCATATTTACCTCAATCGGGGGAAATTGCACAGATCCGGCTTCTGTGCAGAGCACTGACATAATAGAAACTGTGTTGTGCATCTGATGGGAAGCATTGATAAAAATTTCCACAGGACAACAAAATTTTCCTTCTTGCTTGAGTAATACCGGAATTGTTTTTATACTCAGCAGGTAATCTCCCCTTCCAGCATATTAGTTGCTGCACCAATTTTTTCTTTTTTTTCTTCTTAGCATTTTCATATAAGTGCACAAATTAGCATTTTCCCACAAGTGCAGAATTTATTTTATTTTTATCAACCAAGTGTTGATCCATTTGGAATTGACCAACTAGCTTGCCCAAACATGACATTGTGAGCTGAGAGAGACAGAGACACTGTTCAAAGTCACTCAGCTGGTTTTTCATGCCTAAATAAAGAGTAGGACTCACATTCTCCTGGTTTCTAACATGGTGTCTTAACCGCTAGACCAAACTGGCTCACCTAGTAACCATGTTTTAGATAACAATTCCTTGTTATGGGCAGTCTGGACTATACTGGCTGGAGTTGATATTCAAAACGTACGTGTGTGTGTGTGTGTGTGTGTCTACAGAATGTGCCAAAAGTCAGGCTCCATAGGCCAGGGGTAGGGAAACTTAGCTCTTCTGTCACTTATGGACTTCAACTCCCAGAATACCTGAGTGAGCCATACAAGGCTCCCCATCCCTGGCCTACTGGTTTTTCAGTTGTGGGGAAAATCAATTTTTGACTTGAATGGGACTGTTTAATATACAANCTGGTTTTTCAGTTGTGGGGAAAATCAATTTTTGACTTGAATGGGACTGTTTAATATACAAATGTAGGACATATAAATATATATATATAAAGAATATGTCCTACATTTGTATATTGAACAGCCCCATTCAAATCAAAAATTGATTTCCACCACAACTGAAAAACCAGTAGGCCAGAGATGGGGAACCTTTTATGGCTCACTCAGGAGTTCTGGGAGTTGAAATCCATAAGTGATAGAAGAGCCAAGTTTCCCTACCCCTGCCATAGACCAATCACAACATGATTTTTTTTTCAGAGAAAATGTTATTGTCCTTCTGAATGTCTAAAGGTCATGAGTCTCAACAAGTAAGGAACTATTTACAGGAAAATGCCAACCAATTTGCCATTAGTAATTTATATAATCTATTGTCAAGGAAGGGGGCTGACTTTTGATTCCTCTGTGTGTGTGTTTATGTGTGTATCTGAGTCTGTGTATCTGTGTGTGATTCAAAAGCAGATGGTTTGCAAAGCCTATTTGCGTGAGCAAAGCAGATCTCTCAAAGTAGCTGAATTGTTTTGAAAGCTCCAAAGACTGTACAGGAAGTGTTGTGCAGCCACCCCAGCAATTCTAACAGGCCTAGCTGCTTTAATGGTGTGAAGAGGGCTGCTTTGATCATGCTAGCGTGCTTTATAGAGCACCTCTTTTCAGGACTTTCAGTGCCCTAACATTTATATCCCATCTTATGTTTAGGATCTACAACCCTTTACACCACCTTATATTATAAGGAAGCTTGGACTAGAGTCCTGTATGGGCTTCTATAGCTCATCTGAAGCTGAACTAGAGTCTAGTTATAGCTTGATTCTAGTTCAGTTACTTAACCACTACAGTACATCACACTGACTGCCCAGAAAGTTTCAAACATGAATCTTTCCCTTCCAAAGATACTGGGAAATTAAGATCTTCTACAGAAAAAACACTTTTTCTGGCTCTGAGCCAGAGAAAGACTTTTCATACGCTATTCTCTTAATTGCACCACAAAATGGTACATACGTTTATCTCCAAAAACCCACAACTTATTGGAATATTAGTTCCGTAGTCAGTGGATCTCCTATTGAGAAACCAGTGGTAAAGGGGATTTTATATCTTTAATATCTGACATTAAAACAATACAAAGCAAAAAGACGAGCAAGATGTAATGTAATACTAAAACTGTTATTATTTATTGACATAAAAAAGAAGCATGATTTGCAAGTGTAGAAAGTTACAAGAAGTACTGTTGATGTTCTCTATTTTTTGCTATGCTTCCTTTTTAATTTTTTTAATTGCAAATCTTTAAATTCTTGTTCTTACTATTTTTTGCTTCTGCTTCTGAAATCTGTGCAGCATTGCTTACCATTGAAGGCGAGTATGTATATGTTTTCATATGTATATCATTATCATGACTAAATTAAAAATAGTTTTATGTTTGCTTCCTGCCTTATGTTCCCTTGATTGGGTCCTGGAAAGAGAATAAACAAGGAAGGGGGACATAAAATAAGTAGACATTTGCAAAACTAATATTTATTTAATCTAATCATGTTCCCTTCTTGTGCTTCCAATAGATTTGTGATTACTCAATTTGTCATGTGCAAGACCTTGCTAGCCAAGTGGGTAAAGCATCAACACTTAGTCTCAATGACATCATCAGTGTGTTTGCTGTTACATCTTGAGTACTTCTGTTGACCAGAGGCTAGATGTTAAAACTTGGCAAAGAGTCACAGACTTTAGGAAATTTACTTGCAAGGACATACGGTTTGTTGTGAAATGGACCTTTGAATCTTTGTGACTTGAAGTCTCTGTGAGCTTTTACATTAAGCAAGATTCCAGAACTACTTTCTCTGTAGGATTTAAAGTAAATGACCATTCTGACAGGGATAGAGATAGGATAGGGAAGAGAGAGAGAGAGACAGAAAGACAGAGAGACAGAGAGATATAGAGGTAGAAATAGAAATAGAGAGGTAGAAAGAAAGAGAGAGAGAGAGAGAGAGGTAGAGGTAGAGAGAGAGAGAGATAAATATACAGAGATAGAGATAGAAATAGAAAGAGAGAGGCAGAGAGATAGAGCAATAGAGATAGAGAGAGAAATAGAGAGATAGAGAGATAGAGGTAGAGGTAGAGAGAGAGAGAGGTAGAGATAGATCTATCACTAAGTTGGGCAAATGATGCTTTTGGGGCTGGAATCAGCCATTTGTTGTTATTCACCTTCAAGGACCATGTAGGCATAGCTATGATATCACCAAAGTAAGATGGGCCAAAACTTTTGGGAGGGGGGAGGTTATCCTGTCTGGGAGACTGCTATACAAAAGGCATGCATACATGCATTCAAACTCATAGAACATACTTTATACTTAATATACTTCTTTTAAAACATTAATTGAAAACTAGATGCTACCACCGCCCCAAAAAAATCACACTGCACCAATGTTGGCAGTAGAATTCTGGTGGTCCTGCACTGGTACAACAAAAATTGTAAGGGATTGCAGCTATAAATTACCTAAAAGGAAAAACATATCCAAGGATAGATATTCCTTTTCCAGGTAGTCCTTGACTTATGACCACAATGGAGCCCAAAATTTCTGTTGCTAAGTGAGACATTTGTTAAGTGAGTTTTGCCCTGTTTCATAATTTTTCTTGCCACAGTTGTGAAGTGCATCATTCCAGTTAAATTAGTCACCTGGTTGTTAAGTGAATCTGGCTTCCCATTGACTTGGCTTGTCAGACGGTCGCAAAAAGGGACCATGAGCCTAGAACACTGCAGCCATCATAAATACGGGTCAGTCGCCAAACATCTGAATTTTCATCATGTGACCAACGCGACAATGCAATGGTTGTGTGAAACATAGTCATAGGTCACAGTTTTCAGTGCCATTGTAACTTCAGACAGTCACTAAATGAATTGTTGTAAGTTGAGGACTACCTGGATTTGAAAAGGAATGATTGGGTTTTGTCCCCAGATATTTCAGAAGCAAAAAAAAATCCCTTGAGAGGCCACTGCAGAGATAGGACATATGCCTAAATTCCCCGAATCCGGTGTCAAACTTAGCTCGACTCCATGGTTGCCTGCTGTTGCTTTCACTCGCACTTTGCCAAACAGTGACGTGAGGAGGGGGGTGAATTTTTAAGGGGAAAGAGGCTATGGAATACACAAGAGCCTTCTGTTGCCAGAGAGACATTATCCCTTCAAAGACAAATTATGAAGAAGGTTTGAGCAGCGCAGTTTTTCCCAAAGCAAAAGAATTGAACTCAGTTGATGAATTGTGAATTGTGGGTGGCCTAGAGGGGAAAAAGGGATTTTGCCTATGTGGGGTTTTGCAGGAAAACCCCAGAACTGACTTTGCTTCTGCTGGGCTACATCTTGGTCATCCTAAATAGAGTTTCTTTTATTGAGGCTCACTGCCTAAGAAGAGTGAGGAAAATTCTCAGGGGAGACTCACATCACAGTCAGCATTTCTTCACTCTCCTATCATCGAGTAGAAGATATAGAAGTATAGCCAGCCGCAGCAACAGGCTGAAGAACAGTTTCTACATGTGGGCTGTCAGACTTCTGAATGGGAAATAACTTCATGTCAACATAGTATGACAGATTTGTGGGGCCGGCGCGTTGTGCAACAAGGTCACATGTTGTAGTAAGATTGGGACTGGGTTAGGGACTTCTGTCCTCACTGTGAGTTGTGGGGGGGGGGTGCCCAAAGGGAAGCTCAGCCAATTTCATTGTATACATGTACTCTGACAATAAAGGTAATAATAATGTGCCAAATGGGACGGTTTGACATCAGGTAAAAGACAGCAACCAGTAGTGTAAAAACCTGGTCTCTGGCCAATCAACTAAAGAATTCATTCAAAACTACGTCCATGCCTTTGTAACTCCCATCCCTCAGCTGTATTTTGTTAACATTAATTCCAAGTAAATTTCAGTGGTAGCTTTAAATCCATGTTGTCCTAGGCAGGAGTCCCAGTCAAGGATCTTCCCCACTTTACTTCTCACAGAAAAAAATCAGACATAACTTAAGTAATTCCCAAACCTATTATTATGTGCATATCATACATACTTTAACTTATTCTTATCATTAAAGATCATTATTTTTAGTTGGATTGTAAGTCTGAATGTCTAAAAACGTGTCTTTGTTTTCTTCGACAGCCTTTCCAAAAATTGTCATTTTTAAGTGGATGCGTTTTGAAAAATAAATCTCTTACGACTTTATTTAATCGATTAAGGACATGACAAATACATTGGTTCATTTGCTTAAATGCCTTAATGGATGCGTGGTTGTTCCAATAACAAAGTAACTTGGCAAGCAATTTAGCTCTCTAAGCCATACTTAGAAAAATCTACCATTCTGACTTCCAGTTTGCAAGGCTCGGCAGCAGCATGAATGCACGATCATGCGCAATTTCTGCTGTGCTCGCCGCTGGAGTGCCCCGAGCCAACTGGCTTCGGGGCTATAGCTACCCCGTAGAGGTAGCTGA
>BHFT01032208.1:0-69457 GCA_004320025.1 Laticauda laticaudata
GTTGGCTTCTGTATTTATGAAGTTCGTATGTTGGGTCAGGCTATCACAGCCGTTAGGGTTAGGTCCCTCAAATTTTTAAACACTAACGGTCTGTGAACTAGCCTGACCCACATACAAACTCAAATACAGAAGTCCTAGAAGAATGGCAGATGGTATTTCTGCTGAATAACGTTTGCTACATAATCTTATATTTAAAAGGCACTATAAATAGCGTGGGTAATAATCACCTAGAAGGATAGCTGCAACAGCTACACAATGTAGTTAGCTTCATTATTGGCTCATAGAAAACTTAAAAAAATTTAGCATATATATATTTTTAATGTGATATTTATGGTATGTAGTATGGCTAGTGAGTATGTATATAATTTGTGAGATACAGAACTGGAACACATAGTACAGATATGCTCTGATGAGATGGCCAGATTGAGCCACCTTCTGTCCGCGTGATTATTCCTGAGGATAGTCTTTCCTACTGCGCGAGTGAAAATTAGGAAAGTACTAGGTGATTAGTCTTCGGATGAAGTCTCATTATAGCATGTTGCAGAGTGTGTGTACTTTGACCATTTGTGCTTCTATGGAGCTGCCACACTGCATCCATATTGTTGTGATAGAGATACAAGACTGTCTGGTATGTAATCATGAGGAGAGTTGTACTAGAAATAGAACCCCAGCTTTTACAGTTTTCATAGAGCTTGCTAAAATGCGCTTCTCCTGTCAATAGCAGCGTCAGCTTGGCCACAATGAGGCATGTCGGCTTGAGAGCTCCTCTCTGAACACATAGTTTATGGCTGGCCGGCGGGAGCCTCTCGGTTGTGGGGCGGAGGAGATGATAGCGGGTCAGGAGCCCTACCGCGCTTCCGCTTCGGGTTATAAGGCTGGGCACCAGACGACTGATCACCTCTGCGTCAAAGCGCTTGTTCTGTAACCCAGCCCGAGCTTGTCAGCCGGCCTATTCGCAGTTTTTCTCTGCCTCCTTTCGCGTCATGTAGTATCGAGTCATATTGCACGGCGGTACAGTATACTCTATCAGCTATCACACACACACAACATCACGGCTTCTGTATGTATGCTTGATGATGGCGATGAATTTGTGACGTTGCTATTTAGACTATGCGTGGGTATCACATACATATATATTACTATATATATTATTGGTGTTAGAAGCTTGAATTTAAAAAATGAGTACGTGTAGCTTGTATATTTAATAAGAAGGGACAGCTGAGTTTAGTTTCTGTTTTTTACACTTTATTGGTGGCATAAGAACACGAGAATTAAGACTCTGGTGTGGTTTTAGATTGTTATGATGCAATGAGAATACGCAGTTCAATTTATTGAATATCATGGTAACTCTGTCTGCACAGGGAAATGGAGTGAAAATTGCAAGTTGTTTATGTATTGGCAGAAAAATGGAAAAGTGAAAAATGAAAGTTAGTGGACAGAAAAAGTTCCCAATATGTACACATGGGAGTGGAAGGTAATGGTAGTTTAATGGTCTTTCTTTTCAAGAAGTAAAATGTTTTTCCAAAAAGCATTTAAAATGTTTAATCTAACAGCATGCTCGTCCGAATGAATGCTTATTGTACACGGTGAGAGCTGGATTACTGTCAGAATAGAACACAAAAGCCTGAATCCAGAGAGAAATGGGGTAATAGAGGTATCTATGTTAAAACAAGAAAGATAACAGACTCAAGAATGAAATGAGCTTCTGGAATGACTGTGGACACTGTACCAACAATGGAAGTGACTTGTTGGTCTTGTAGAGAGAAATGAATTAAGTTTGAAGTATAAGTGGAGGGAGGGAGGGAGGACAGAAGGAAGGAAGGAAGGAAAGGAGGAAGGAAGGAGGAAGGCAAGCCATGATAAGATGAAAGCGCAAGGTAAGAGACAAGGAAGAAGGAAGGAGGAGGAGGAGACTTGGATTGAAGTATGAAGTTTGAGTTGTTTGAACGGTTTAGAATATTATGTATTATGAAAAATGTTGTGGATTGCTGATGAGTTCTCATATCTGGTGATTTTATGTATCAAATTACTTAAACTAATTAATATTAGGCACTAATTAAAAAGTTTTAACAAGAACAAAAATTTTTATTGTTGTAATTTCATGTTATTGTGCTCTCTGATATGTGAGAGATTAACTTAAATACTAATTATTATACCATTTACTAATACGTAAAATATTATATGGGAAAAATTTATTATGTGGGATATAAATGCCTAATAGAATTTTTAGTTATTAGTTAGCTCCTTATCTTGTCACTAGTGTTCCTTGCTTTACTGCATCAATAGTCTTTTTTTTTTTTCAACACTTTTGTATATCTTAACGCTGACTTTGTGTTGCCACTGTAGAGAGCCGAAATGTGGTTATAATATTAGTAAGGTAGAAATCAATGGATGTAATGGCATGCATGGAAATAACTTTTGAAGGTATCCTGTTAAAATTATAATTACCCTTATCTTTAATGATATCTGGTTCCAGTAATTTCAGAGGCCCTAATATTAGGGAAGAAGTTAAATTTTGAGTTCACTACAGGTGACAGATGTTGGATGTGTGATAGTAAAAATACACAGTAGCTTGATTTCAGTGCGGACGCCAATTGATCCTTTCATTTTAGATGGATCAGATATTTAGTCATCTAGTACAAATTCTGCATTTGGCCATTTCTCTTAAGTGCCATTTAGTCTATCACTGCCCTTCGCAAATGGGCCTGGAGGGGCTGTCCCCAATCATTCCAGTGGTTTGAAATATAATGAGTGAGATATGGCCCTATACTGTTTGGTTTCTGGTCACATGTTATTAGGGGGGAAAGTCGCAAAGATCGAATGAAATGCCTCTGGTACACGAATATGCATTGACTGGATGGTCTAGGATTCTGAAGGACATGTAAAGCAATCCAGGGATCCCTTTTAGTCAATGTAAAACATATTTAATGAAATACTTTTCACTTGCTTTTGACTTACCTTCGCTGCCTAACTCAAGATTATCTATAAAAATAGAAGAGACGAAAGAGAACGCAAAATGATGTTATCTACCACACTTGTCCAGTCATGAAAGGATATAATCCTTGTCTGTTACATTAGATAAGTGGAAAAGGCTACTTTCGCACTTGAACTCTTTAAATGCTCGTTAGGGCAAATTCTATAGAATAAAAAACAGGTGAGTAAAAATTGAGAAATTGGAGAAGTAAAACTTTAAGGCCTGGTCCACTGGCCGATTGGGCTGGTACGACAACAATATGGCGGAGAGTACATAGGACACACTGCGGTTACGAGTCAAAATTTTGGGGGGTGCTCCATCCGTTGTCATTCCACGTTCCAAGTGGGTGAAAAATTCTGCATAAACATGAACGGAAAAGAACGGGAAATGTGGGTAGTATGTATCGGGGATGTTAAACAGATGTTTCATAGGAAGCCTAGGTACAGATAAAGCGGTTATGAAGCGGATGACACCTTCCGAAGGGTTTTCCTGGGGAGGGAAGGTTGTTGTCTAAAGCTTGAGATGCATGCGGAAGGGGCGAATGCATAGTGCGAGTATGACGCGGCAATGCAATACAATCAGACCGCTACTATAGGTAAACAAAGGGGAATGCTGCGCGGCATGTATATTGGATGCAAAGCGTTTCACGGTGCCATCGCGGGTGAGTATAATTTGCATTCAGCTCCATCAGGATATAATAAGGATTGCAAGCAACGCTACGCAGTCACCAATTTCTAGTAGTGAAAGACGTGCTGCCACATAATCTTCAAGAACACCCTGGTTCCGGTCAGTCATGCGGAAGAAGAGGAAGGCCATGCCTACTCCCTTCAGCCCTGCATAGGTTGAAGAAGGGCAGGGGAAACCAAAGCATGCCACCCCCTGGCAAACTGAAGTACTTCCTGTCTGAAGTCTGCTGCTGCCGCTTGCTGCGGCTGGTACCAGCCACCAAAGTGCCCTCTAAAGCCCTTGGCGTGCGGGAATGGTCCTGCTGGGCTTCAATCGTCCCTCCTGAAGGCCCTGCTACTCAAATGGCCCCTGAAAGGCGCCTGGTCGTTGCAAGCCGTCGCTTGCCAGAGGAGGAAGAGGCTAAGGAAGGAGAAGGTGTAGAGAGGAACATACACGGTTTCGGGTAAGGTTATGCGATGCGGTATAGGAAGGTGCTGAATGGCTGAGGGAGAATCGAGTATCTCGTGGTTCTGGTAGAAAGGGCCCACATGATCCTGTATGGTGACCACCAGAAGCCCTAGGAGGTGCAGCTTGGACAGAGACACAGGCAAAAGAGCCTGGGGTACACTGCAGAAGTAACTCCTTAGATGGTGGAAGCACATGCAACACCTGGTTATATCGAAGCTACACCATCAAGAAATCCCGGGCAGGTCCACTGGTCAAGTGGCTCACTGACTCTGGCGAGATGTACATCATAGCCAAACGTGCCCAGTTTCCTGGAGATGAGATCTGCCACCCTGAGGAGCAGCCCCTCTGAAGACCCCTCTTCCCTCAGAATGTTCTGTGGTCGATCAGCCCGACAGACAGCTCCATTGTGCGGCGGTCCGTTCTGTTGGTCTGGGCAGCCAGGGAGCAGCAGCCTACCTGGGTTTTGCTTCAGGTCGAGCGTGTCTTCAGAGGCGCCCTCGCACAGCTATGAGAAATCCACCGCGACATGGCTTGTGCTACTCCCGCATGCCTGGGATGGGATTGTGGTAGGAGCTCATTGCCGTGAAGAGGTATTGAATTGCCTCACTTGCTTTCCACAAATGGAGGATAGACGACGCTCAGCAGCCACCAGAGGCCTAACCCAATCCCCTAGGCTCCTAGAGGACATTGCAGGGCAGAGAGGCGCAGACTGGGAGGGCCAGGACCAGCAGTGTGCTGTTGGAGATCAGAGGGACCACCAAATGCAGACAGCACAGAACTTCTCTCTCAGGGGCTGTCCCAGCTATGGACAGGAGGCATCCTCTGGTGCGCCGGAACATCCTTCTATCCTCTCTGTCACCGTAATAACGTTGAGGCCTGTATCCCGTGGAGGGAACCCTGCCCCAGAGTGTCGCATTCTAGTACCTTCGGGTTAGGTGATGAAAAGCAGAAGATCACAGGCACATTCTGCACTCACTGATGGGCGTTTTGCATGTAACCCTCAAAGGCCCCGGACTTGTAAGGCCTGTTCCCGTGGCCTCGCTCAGTCGAGACCTCTTTGCTCCTCCACCCCAGGGCGATGGTCACAGCCCTGGTCCCAGCTTTCATAACAGCCCATTTGACCCTGTTGGCTACCAACAGGCCTATGCTTCGTGACCTATCTCATAGGGGGTGACTATTGTCTCAACATGCAGAAGCAGAACTTTACTCAGTCTGGCCCAGGTTCATTCAGACGCCACTAGACGCCAGTCCTGCACGCCCAGCTGCAGACCACAAGTACAGCTCTCCACTACACTCCTCTCGGGCGATATTCTCTATTTCCTCACTTCCCACACGCCAAGCCCGTTCAATATGGAAGTCAATTCTTGGTCATCATGTTAGTTGGGCCTGACATCTCCAAGTCCTTGATGAAGGGCCTCTGTCAACTCATTGACTTGGGAGTCAGCATCTTCGATTCGCTTCCTGAACACACCACACCATGTTGTATACTGCCCTCGGGGCCAAGCACCACAATGGTACCTCAGACCAGCACTCAAGCCACAGCCACGCGTCCACAGTCCTGCCCATCTTAACGGCTGAGACCAATGGATACAATAGACTCAGAGTGACCTGAGAATAGTGTCAGAGACTGAGTTTTGTTTAACTTGTTAAGTCTTATCTTTAATGCTTAAAGACACCTATTACCTTGGTTCATTTTGCTTACTTTAATACAATGTTGGCATAACCCAAGTTTACCTAAGATAAAAGTTTGCTTACATAAGACACTTAATACCAGTTTAAATTGGTTCATTCTTTGGCGTGATTTTTCAATAAAGTCCATTAAAAGTATTACATAAAGAAAGTTATTATAGGTTATCTTTGTTCACACACTAGAGTTTTTACTTGGTTTCATTTTTTTTTACTTTATAAAGTGTTGGTGAAAACTTTTAGGAAAAAACTGGTTAAGACCTTTGCATGCTTGTGGGATGATACAACTCTCGTTGAAACCATTTAGTGGGGGCTTTGTATGTGTTCTCAGCGTCCCAGGGGATCCATGATTGATAATTTCTCCTCCCTTTTTAGTAGAAAATATCGGCATTGTACCAGCTAGGTGTTTCCCTTCTACATTACCTCTATTGACTACGCCCAGCAGGACAGTCGTAAATATATACGAAGAGATAGTGGAATTAGACACAAACAGTGGTTGTCCCTTTCTTAAATCGACTTTTATGAGGTACGAGATGCACCTTACACTTATCTTTTGTCTTATTTCCGTCGCTATCTAACTCGCTGTGTTAGACGTTCCGTGTATCCTTTGTTGTTTTTTCTCTCACACTTTTTCTGCCTTCTTCAGTCTGGCCAGTGGATGTTAAGCGTTGAGGGGTATGGCGCAGGGAAGGATGACAGGAGAGGATGAGTACAGCGGAGAACATTTAACGTGATGAATTAGACCGACAATATTAGAGAATCCGTTTGTTTGCCTGTCATATGTCCACAGAATGTACATCGTATATTGGCGGAAAGTTCATCTGCATCGTCACAAAGTTATTGTGCAGTGGCTCAATAACTTCTTGCGTGGATGAAATGGGCAGTGAAGATTAACTGGATAGCTCGAGGTGACAGAGCATATGAAATCAACGTTTATCGACAGTGAGTACACAAACTAGTAATCATCGATCGCGTTTTCCAACGGATGGCAAGCTTTTTTTAACGTTTTACATCCTCTTTGCATCCGTAAGTGCAGTGGGACCGGACCTTAAATTAGGAACAAATTCTTTACCAATTTGAGGAACAATCAATTTAATTATAATTAATACCCCAAAACATTATTTCTTTGTTAATATTGTTTAAATGCCATAATAATGAATTAATTTTATATACCATAGAGTCAGTATTCCCAATTAAGGCACCATAACTCAGTCTGTGATTATCTCAGAATAATTTAAAGATGCAATTAATCATCTTATCAACATGTTATATCCTTTTACATTGACTGAAAAAGTATATCTTAAATCTGAGTATTAAAACCCACACCAAGCTGCTAGTCACAGCACGTTTGGTGAAAAGCATGCTTTCCCATTGATGACTGAAAACCGCAGCCTGCTTTAAATAATGTTCCCCACTGTTATTTCAATAATACTGGTATTGATGTCCTCATTCACTTCAGAAGAGGTACTTGTCTACACTTAATAAAACTCATTTTATCATGGAACTGTCCTCATGATTTACCAGTTGCTGATAGAAAGAAATGGGAGATTTATCCTGCTTCCTTGGCACCAGTTCTTGAGTGCATTCTAGACTGTGTCCACCATGCCCTTTCATTCTGGTTTAATGTTCTCCTGTTGAGATGGGTAAGGTGTTTCCCAGCTTTTGTAAGAAGCATCACCACTGAAAAGAATACAGCTTCCTCCCTTCCTAGGAATACGTGAGCACTCTAAACCATTGTCATAGAATTCAATCCATTCTCAGTAATACCATTTGTGTAGTCAGCTGTTGAATTTCAGGATCCTGTTTTCTGTTCTTGTATCATGATCTTTAGCTGAAAGAATTGATTAAAAAATATAATGTTTGTGCTCTCAGTTCCTTCAGTTGCCTGCCCATGGCTTTTGGTTTCCAGAATTCCTTTAAAGCCCTCTCCTAACCATTTAGGAGATTTGTATTCTCATGGAGAAGAGGAAATAATAAATGTTGGTGGGTTTGAACCAATTTAGAGACCAAAGACCTTCTGCAACATTGGGTTAAAATTCACCCAAGAGATTGCCTTAAATACTTCCATATATTTCTAAAATATATTCCATTCATGGTAACCACTGGGAGTTTGTGACAATTATGGTGTTATACAAAATACATTGGCATCATTTAGTGAAAACCACTGTCCACCGACCATCTTTGAAGGGCAGAAATGCCAACTATCATCTTTTTCCTGCTCCAGCCAGGAAGAAAATCTCCATCGGCCTTTCCCAGTGATGTGCCAAAAGGATTTTTTTTTTTCTGACCTGTGTCAGCACAAGTGGCATGGTCTGGTTTGCCTGTTGCATTTATCATGGGCAAACATTTCCACCACAATTGCGGGTTGGAATGTGTGCTGTGATGGGATTGCCCCCTCTCCTCTAATCAATGATGGTTGGTCCTTTTTCTTCTTTTCAGACAGGTAAAAAACCCCCTAATGGTTGGCTTTCTTCTTTTGTAACCCACTGAGAGAATAGTGTTCAGAGATGAGATGTCAGAGTTCTGCCTTTTTCTCCTCCTCAACCAAGGATAAGGTGGTTATTTTCCTTTTTTTTTTTACCAGTCCATCAAAGGATGCACCAGAAGGAATATGTCCAGTTCAAGGGGAGTCAACAGAAGGGAATTCATACAACATTTCTATGAATAGAAACCACATGTCCTTCCCACAAATGGAAAACAGTTGGTGCTTGCCAAGGAGGAGCAGTAAAAATAAAGACCATCAGTTGGTGCAGAAAAAGTGGTGTGGACAGAGTATCAAGTAATATCAATGACCAATGTGGAGGAAGATAATGAAGTGTGGGAATGGATTTCTTAGGAGAGCTTCATTTCCAATTGGTTTACTTTATGCCAAGAAATCAAACACCTGCAGCTATATGCAGAAAAGCCTTTGCAGTACAAGGGCACTTTGCATTATTTTTATGACTATTGTGTTAACTCTAGATTTAGTGATATTTCTTTTTTCTACCATTACATTTGTTTTTCAAATGGGAGGGGCTTCTTGGCTTTGCTTTGTCTGCAAGCTGATCAGTGGTATGCTCATAAATGAATTTACACATGACTCCATGGCCACAACTTGCTATGAGCCCCCAAACAGCTGATTGGTCTGCTAGGGATCCCGGTTCCTCTCTGTACTTAACCAACTTGCAAAATTCCTGAATATGTAACAATTGGCTGTCATTTGCCAGTATGAGCCAGCTCACTACTGAAGCTGATATAGATTAGAACAGGAGTTCACTACCAGGCCACATGACTGGCTAGCTGGCGCATGCACATCTGCACCACATGGCCACACTGGTGTGAGCATCACCACAAGCATTGCGAATAACAGCCCGACTCGTCATCCCACTCATGTGAGCATTGTTGCGGTCACTTACTGCCCCACTTGCACAAGTATTGTTGTTGGGCAGTCACAGCCCCTATCATGCAAGCTGTCAGGGTTCCGGCAGTTACTCCAACTAAATCATGAGCCTTTATTTATTGAAGCTTGAGTCACACTCCCAAAGCTAAAGAGGATTTATTTGAAGGTAACATTCTTCATCTGGCATTAATCTGAGCGTAGCCAAATCTGAGATACATAATTCACTGTCACCATTGATCTTGCTTTCCCCCTCACCCCTCTGGGTGTATCATCCAATGAAAAAACATCCATAGCCAAGAGTCATCAATCATGCTCTCCATGGTTAATTGGCTTAGAATGTTTAAAAATAGCCCAGAAATGTCTAATAATTGAGTTGAGTAATATTGCTAACCTTCCTTCAACAGGAAAAAGGCATGGGTCTATATGTAACACTACTGTATTTATGTATAATTTACTCCCAAGTGAATTATAAATTGGAGTAGAAATCATATACAGACATTTGTGCTAGCAAGAAAAGTCTATAGTAAACCCCAAAGAAAATGATTGTCAGAAAACATAATGTCATGTATACTTTACCCAGTCAAACAGCCTCCAATGCATGATGCATACATTTTGTGGAATGCTAGCTGTCTCCTAGGTCACCTTTATCCAGTGGATCTTCAAGCCAGCCCTCTGGCTAATATATTCATTGAACAATACACAGGGGAGTCTAAATATTTTAAAGCAGTTGAAATATTTTATATAGAGAAAGGGACATGTATAAAATTTGTGTACAGGTAATCCTTGACTTACTAGACCACAATCAAACCCAAAATTTCTGTTGCTAAGTGAGACAGCTGCTAAGTGAATTTTGTCCCTTTTTGTGACCTCTCTTGCCACAGTTGTTAAAGGAATCATTGCAGTTGTTAGGAATGTTAATAGGGATGTTAAGCTATAATGGTCCCATCAATGCACAAGAGAGAAGTATAAGATTAGGAAAGGAGAATTTACAGGAGTAGTAAAATACATCTTTAGAGGAAAAATCCTAAAATACTTCAAAATCCTATTGGGGCAGGGCATGTTCAGTGGGCATGCAATGCCAAGGAGCATTTCAAGTCAAAATAATGGAGTAAACATCTGGAGTTTAAAATGGTGAAATAGAGTGATTGGTTGACTGTACTTTGAAGAGGATGAATTCAACACAAAATGTTGCTAGAGGATTCATTTGCAGGAATATAACTATAGGGCTTCTTCATCAGGCCAAAGCCGAGGTGTATCATCAAAAATATTGCAGGTTTTATTCAATAATTTCTTACTTAAGCCCATGTCACATTGCACCAACGGATGGAAAGAGGATGTAAAATGGAGAAAAACACTTGCCATCCGTGTTAGAGGCGAAGCTTCCGTTTGGTACTCACTGCGTCGTTTTTCTTCCTTCTATCCGTCAGCATCCATCGACTGGGTTCCATCCGCCTGCAAAAATTTTGAGGCTGCTCAAATTTTGAGGCGAAAATTTGTTCCAAACACGTCCGTTCTGAATCCGCTACGCTACGGGAACATCCGTTTGCATGCCCGTCATCCGTTACGTCCGCTATATCCGCTAGGCATCCGTGCAATCACACAACTCAATATCCGCTCCAGCAGAAGCGGAACAGGAGGAAGCAAACGGACAGGCGGAATGGACGCGTAGCGGTTAGTATGCACGAAGACAGAGAAAGGAGAAAGGGATGCAGCTCGCCAAAGAAGATTTTAACACTGGAAAAATTCGCAGAAGGGGGACCTATCTCGATATTAAGGATGTTGAGTAGGGATGCCTAGAGGATGCAAAAGGACACATAGGAGAAAACCTTATTGGCCCTATAAAAAGGGGGAGCCAGACTCACCTGGGACTCAACTTTCAGACCAGCAGCCCTGCTGTGTCAGACTCTGCGAGCCTTCATCTTGCCTCTTGCTCTTTCACAGCAATCCAGTCATGTCACAATGGGATGTAACAAACTCCTTTTGGTAGCCACCATCTTTGCAACAATGCGAGCCATCCACAGGCTCTTTCAACTCTACTCGGGCCAGAAAAGGAGGTGGCCAGAAGCGTCTGGGTCCGAAGATGGAATCGGGAGAAGAAGCAGAGTACGTGACTGTACACAAGCTGATGGTGGAGCTCAAGGACGAAGACCACTCGTGCTATTCCAGAATCATGCGGATGCCCATCCAGCCATGTTTGATGAAGTTGTGCGGGGTGACACCCAGTTGACCAGGGCAAACACAACTTCGGCCCAGCCTGGACCCTGGCTCAAGGTGGCACTGACTCTGCGCACCTGGCTCAGGGACTCCCCTACAGGAGCATGCAGTAACGGCTGGGAGGTGCCACACAACACCACTCAGCATTGTGGTTCAGAATAGAAGTGGGTGCAGGCCATCATCGAAGATACAAGGGAGGAGCTCCTCAGTGGCTCCAATCTGAGAAGGCTGGAAGAAAGTTGGAGCAGTGGATCAGAAGTGAAACTTCCCCCACACCGTTGGACGCCATAGATGGGAAGCGACGTGGCCTGCAAAGCTCCAGCCAAGTCGAGGGTCCACTTTATTTCAACTACAAGGGCTTCTTCAGGCATCGTGCTCTTCGCCATGGTCAATTCCTGACTACAAGTTCATGTATAGCATTGGATGCTTCAGGCAATGGCTCATGTTCCAGATGCCCAGGTATACAATCGCCAGTGGCTCAGGAGGGCTGGAAGCAACCTCATCATAGGGACTTCCAGACTCCAGCACCCCTGCCAACGACACGCAAAGATGTGCCCTAACTTCATCGTGGGGGATGACGCCTTCTCCCTCAGAACCTACTATGAAGCCCACCACCATTCCAGATGCCTCACCCATGAGAGAGGATTTCAACTACAGGCTGGTCAGGGCAAAGGCGGGTGGTGGAGAATGCCTTTTGGCTCCTGGCCAACAGGTTCAGGTAACTTCCACCACCGATGAGAATGCGCCCAGAGACCATGAGGAGGATCGTGGAGCTTGCTGCATCCTGGCACAAGTTCATGCGCACGCCGCAACCAGTGTTTGCAGACAGGCTCATGGACTCCAAAAGGCATGGGGACATGGAGCCTGGGGAATGGAGGCAAGGGCAAAACCTGATAGACACTGAGGATGTGCAAGGCCCCAAAAAGAGGCCTCAAGTGAAGGGAAGAGCAGCGCAACTCCTGAAACAGTCTGGTGCAACTCCCAACTGGAAGCATAGAGAGTTGTAAGCCAGGATATAGATGATTAATGGATTGCTTCTTCAGCCTGTCTCATCACAACGGATGAGATTGGGCCATGTATGTTGGGTGGGCCTACAATGAACAGGGCATTTCAATAAAGAGTTGTGTTTATGTTGAATGTGTGGATCAAATGATTACATTAGTACCTGATAATGAAGGGCGCATAGGTGGTGCACCTGGGAGGGTGGCATAACGTCCACTATGCTTGACTGGAAGGTTTGTTATCGCCACAGCTATCTCAAACCCATCCTAAACTATCTTAACCATCCCAAAGGTATCCTGCCATCCACAGCTTCTTAACACCATCCCCAGATATCTATCATCCATAAGGATCCTGCCATCCCCACAGCTATTACCCATCCATTGAAGGTATCCCTGCCGCACCCACTGCTATCTTTACCATGCCACAAGTATGCAAATGGCTTAAACCATTTCTAAAGTTTTCCATCAAGACTTTATTGACAAAAATAATGAAGCACAAGTGTATGAACGCGAAGAATATTTTATTATAACAAGCTTAAAAAGAAAAATGACCCAAGTCAAGTTGTCCAACTAAAGTCTACAGGTAGCCACCAGTCTCTGGCACCTTCTCTGTACTCAGAGGGTGTGCCCGGTCTCAGGGGTGAAGGGTCAGGTGTTGTGGAAGTGGCTGATGCTGGAGTGCTGGTCTGAAGTGCACTGGGGGTGCCTGGCCCGCGAGAGGACAACAGTGATGGTGTGTTTTGAGGAAGCTCTCAGACAGCTGGCTCAGCATCCAGCACCTCGTCTCAATGTTCCTCCTCGATGGAGTATTGCCTCCTCTTTCCGTTCTCAGCATATGCCTCTTCTCCTTTGGCAGGACCACATGGGCTCATCAAAGGGGCTTCCAAGGGTGTAGGGGGTCCTCCTCCACACGACAGCAGCAGCAGCACAGCAGGATCAGCAGCAACCAGCACCAGCACGCTAGAAGGACCAGGATAGCAGCGCAGCCAGCGCGCAGCATGCACCAGCAGCGACCAGGATCAGCAGCAGCCAAGAGTAGGCACAGCAGCGCCAGCAGGACAGGAGGCACCAGCAGGACAGAGCACGAGAGGACATCCCAGCAGCCGAGCAAGATCAGGAGACGGCAGGACCAGCAGGATGCAGCAAGACGGAAGGACTGCAGGGCGGAGCAGGAACCAGCAGGACCAGCCGGACGAGGAGAGCTCAGCAAGTAAGGCACGCAAGCACAAGCACCACGGCAAAGGCATGCATAGCAGCTCCTCAGCGCAGCATCAGCAGAACACCACCACCAGAAGCAGCATAGCAGAGTAATGCACCAGCAGAAGCACCACCGGCCAGAAGCAGCATCAGCCAGAGTAAGCACGAGATAAAGCATGCATTTATATTCCTTTTTCTTCTAAGCAGATAGTATGCAGTTAAGCCTTCTAGCCCCATTGAAGAGCGAGGCCTGTGCTAGACAGAAGCCCTCAGCAGAAGCAGAGTAGAGGGCCAGGTGTGGTGGGAGGGGTGGCCCTGTCTCTCTTAGGCCAGGGCTCGGCCAGCAAATGGGTTGAGGCTTCATCCTTTTCGCTGGTTGTGGGGGTTGCTTGGCTGGAAAGCAAGGCTGGAGCAGACAGCATAAGAGCAAGGCAGTTCAAGGAGGGCTGAGCAGTGCAGAGACAGAAGCAGGCAAAGCCTGGCAGGAACAGGCTGGCAGCCGGCAGCAAGGCTGGAGGGAGGCTGGCAGGAGCAGGGGTGGTGGCGTACCAGGCTGGCAGGAGGGCAGGCAGCAAGGTGGCAGGCAGGCCTGCAGGCAGAGTGCAGCTGGGCACGAGCTATTGATGTGATGCCTGGAGCAGGTCTTTCCTCTGAATGGTGACCTTTTGCTTGGGAAGCTGCTCTTTTATATCGCGCAGAGATGGAGCTGATGCAATGCGATCTCTGTGCCCCGGATGCGAGTGAATGGCAAGCTATTCCGCTCTGCATTCTCGTTATCAACTCGGGTTGTCCAGCTCGGCATCCGCTGTACTTCCGTTTCCGACGTCCGCTTTGCTGCGGTCCCCGGATAGCCTTGGCGGATGTGGTCATTCACTCCATCGGTCTTCCAGCGCTAAGGCTTCCGCACTGGAGGCATCTCGCTTTCCATCACCCTGCGTCCTTCATGACCCGTCCGTTCCCTTCCGTGTTGTCCGCTTCTGGTTATACAAATTTTGCCCCCTTTTGAGAGTGGATAACAACGTGGAGGAACATTTTTCTCGTCCGCTGTGTCCTTTTTACAAACGTTTTGCATCTGTCGGCCAGTGTGACAGGGCCTTAAGGAGAACAGAAGTGAGCTCTCGTTTCATTCAATGACACATGTCATTTATCTAATATGAAAGTGGCAGTGGAAACAGATGGCTTAACTACGTAATGATTTTGCCTTGGGAATCCTGGACAGAATGAAGGATTTTGGGAAGTAATTAAGAAAAACAACAAACAACAGAATCTGTGCAGATGGGCAAGGAAAGCAATTATCAACAGAATTTGAAATATATAAATGCTATGGATTGATGGATGGATTAATGGATTGATTACATTCCATCAAGTCATATTTTTTTTACTCCTAGCTATCCATGTGGTTTTCTTGGTAAAAATACACTGAGTGGTTTGCTATTCCCTTCTTTCATGCAGTATGAATTGATGCCTTTGCCATTACTAAAGCAATTATCTGCCTCTGGAATCTTATTATATTTCTGCTGATCAGTGTATATGCCTGCTTTCTGGACAGCTGGGATGACCTTCACATCTTGGGTGACCTTAGTGGGAATATATCTCTTGGTGTACCCTCCCAACATTCCCATGACCATGAAAAGGCAACATAGCTGGACTTGAAAGGGAGAGAATACTATCTATTACTAACTATTTAAAACAGAAAGAGATTTATTTATTTATATTTCATATTTCTAAACCACTTATCTCCTTCAGAGGGATACTAACTCTGAACTGCCTCAAAGTAGGGTGAGTTACAGTATATGTCACATAATATGAATATATTTTAAATGCTATTGCCAAATTGCAAAAAGCAAAATTGATAGAATATATTTGGTTGATTTTAATAAGACAGAAAGGTTTAGGGCATGAGCAGAGAGTGAATGGAACTGCTGCATAAGATAGTTTAAAACACTCTTCACATGTGAAATTAATTAAAACTGGTGGTGAATTTTAACTTTGTATTACCTACATATGTTGGATTTGCTTAATAGAGGAGATTTCATAATAGAGGAGCTTGTACTACATGCCCCTAGTACAGTCATGTCAAATTCAAGGCCCGCGGGCCAAATCTGGCCCATGATGTGGTTAGATCTGGCCCATGGGGTTGCCCTGGAGACAGCGAGGGGCCGGTCTCCACTGCCTCAGCCCCGGCCCACCCCAGCCTGGCCAAGCACTCCCCCTGGTCACCCATACAGGAAGTGGCAAGTGTGCGAGGGCGAGCATCCCTGATGAAAGGGAAGTGCTCGTGGGCTGCGGGGCCAGTGGGTGAGACCACCTGGTAATCGGGCACAAAGGCAGTGGAGACACCGGTGGCAGGTGTGGTACTGTTGCTGGCCCTCTATTATGTGCTGATCTACAACAATTTTGTGGTGGCCACCAAGTTCCAGAATGTGGTCAATCTGCAGCCAGGTGGGCATGACGAATGTGTCTTTTCTTTTATGTATACTGAGAATATTTGCACCAAGGCAAATTCCTTGTGTGTCCAACCACACTTGACCAATAAAGAATTCTATTCTATGGTTGGGTAGGGCGAGCACATAAATGCTAGCATCAAACATACGATAGTACTAATTTTAAAATTTGATTCTGTGTACATTCCTTCCATTGTGCAAAACTAACTGCTACCCAATACGTAGTAGGCAGAATAATATATGGGCTCTCTTTGAAAATTAGAGAGTGGGAAGTGACAGGCTTTATAACTTCCCAGATTAATTTAACATGGAAGTGAACTATTCTTTAAAACTCTCAGGTACAGATTGTGTGCAGAGATGTCACTGGGAATAGTGTTTTGATGAATTATAAAATTATAAGTAACATTTTACAATATATAAATCTATTCATGTAAACAGGTTATTAAATATCTGTTTTAAATGCAAGATGATAAGATCATGTTGGTTAATGTGTGCGTGATTGTTAGTACATTTATGGTACTAAGACTTTTCCTTGAAAGATGTGAGGTTAAACTTTTTCTTTTAGAGTAAAATAGATAATAATAATAATAATAATATGTTGTTGTTGTTGTTGTTGTTGTTGTTGTTGTTGTTGTTGTTGTTGTTGTTATCTGACCTTAAATCAGCTAGTCAACTTTCTGCTGGAAAGCAAAATACCTGATGTAAATTTATTCAAGCTAATGTCATTTTTCTCTAGTGGCTGCAGTGTTAAGATCCCCTTAGGTACAACACGGGGTTTTAAGATGACCAGAAAATAATTCATGAATAATTCTGCATTCTCTGTGTACTTTATCCTGGATAAATTTTGAATACTTTAGAGAGTTAAACAACTTTTTGATCCAAAACAATATTAGTTATTCCAGTGATTAATTCTCTGCCACACGTTCTGTTTTTTTCTTATTTTGCATTCATTGTGCAAGCTTATGCATACAAAGTGTGCTCTGCCACTAACATCTAACAAATAAAAGCATGGGACATTTATTCCTAAACAAACAAGTAAACAAACCTCCATGTCTACTGTGACATTAACTGCATAGCCTATCCTAAAATATCTTAATTTGTTATTTCAGTTGCAATTATTAGAATTTGATTATCTTATTGGTTTTGATGAGTGAATGTAATTGATAATGAAAGAAGATGAAGTTAAGTTACCTTGGGTTTTACCATGGGGAGGAATTATCTTCCTAGGACAATTGTACAGGTTAGAGCATGCAGAATAGGTTGGGAGTCTAAGCAATGGAGATTGAGTGGAATGTGTTCTAGAAGAAAGGAAGATTAAGGGAAATTGGATGTTTTTAAATGGAAAAGGATAATGGGTAATGGGAAATTGGTAATGGGAATTACCCTAATGGGAAATTGGAGTGAACAGGAGGAAAGAGGAAGATACAATTGATGAGACCATTCCTGTGAAGTGGTACTAGTTCATCCTTGGACAACAATGGAGGCAGCAAGGAGATAAGATAGAGGTGCATAGGGAGCCTTTGGGAGCTCTGGGTAAATTGCTGGATGATTTTTGTATGAGGAAGCTTAAAGGCAACTCTGTAATATGAGCTTTGTCTTGGATCATTGCCTTGGGTATCTGCTTCAGAGGGTTTGGGGGGTATTTTGGTGGGGTGGAATGGGTACAACTGTTTGTACAAATACTTAATGTGCAGTGCCTTTCTGATGAATGTTCCCTGCTTGGAAAGAGGTGGTAGTGAGTTTTCTCCTGAAGAGGCCATCTTAAAATCCTGATATTATTCAATTTCAATGTTATTCAATATTCAATGTCCAATTCTCAACCTTTCCATTCTGAACAAGTTTACAAAGAAGAGAATGAGGACTAAAATGCAGAGGATTCTAGCAGGGATGGGTTATTTATATTCCTGCCTGTCTAAATTCAGGCCTGGATATGGAATAGAAATAGTCAACCTTCCTTAGTTTCTGTGATCAACCAAAGTCAGTTAGATGCTGCCACCTGCTGAAGCGTTTTTATACACAGCAAGTAACAGCTAGTGGAAAAGGTTATTAAATGGTAAAGCAATAATTATGAAAAAGTTGGATAAAGAATACTATTTCATTGTTCAGTTTAACAGAAAATTATAAGTCTGCCTTTTTGAATGAAGTTCTCTGTCTTTTTTTTAATCTGTTCCTGGGTGATTATCTGCACTGAATATGACTATCTAAGTAGCTATGAAAAGAGAGTGTTGCGTATATAGCAGGCTGCATTATGTGATATATTGTAAGTATGCCAAAACTGAATGCTCTTTTCAATAGGCTATGGTAAGGCAACAATTTATAAATCTGAAATAATTTTCAAAGGTTTTGTCATTCTTATTCCTTATCAGAAATTTATTGAAGCTTTAACTAATGTTTTAGATTATAATCCTTGAGCGGTTGAGAGATTTTACAGGGTATTTTCTTAAAGCCTTTGAACCCAATTTATACATTATAAATGATTAGGAAAAAATTGAATTGAATATCGAGAAATGCTGGCTGGATCCAGTGAGACAGAAGTTATTATTTCATCTTTCTTATGCAATTTTTTTATATACTTTGAAATTCTAAAGACTTCTGACAGTTTACAGTGATGAAAGCATAAAACAGTACGGATGGAATGAATGCATATGAAAAATCAAAATAATATCTACATTATTACAATCATCAGACACTGCCAATCAATACAGCATAACCTCATCTTCCTTTGGAATAAGTCTATCTTGACCATTGAATTAGGGCAATGAGAGCTGCTCATCCAATATCTTGGGGAAGCTTGATCTATATACAGTGTCCCCTTTCCATTCCCATTGATTTCAATTGTCCCATTGAAAGGAGCCTAGGAAACAATGTCATTCACAGGCATGAACCTCAGATTGATCTGAGAGGACAGTGGGCCAGACTGTACATAGTTTTTATGTTGCAGTTAGATGCCACTACATTAAAAAAGAAATACTTGGAAATACAGTATTGATTTTCCATATTTAGGTCCTAGTACCAATAAAATACCTTCCAAAACCATTCATATGGTGAACATTTGTGTAAATGAATGACATTAACTCTTCTGGGTTCTTATATCCTTATCAGTGTTGGAAGGCAGATAAGAGTAATGGAATCTTGAAAGTTTGATCACTTTTTTTCTCCTGTCTCCCTATTCTACCCAGCCTGAGTCAGAGAGGAGCCACCCCAACTCTCTTTATTTATTAATAAGTCCTGGGTGAGAGGGGGCCTTATTACCTGCCCACCTGGCAATCAGTAGTAAGAACTGGAAAACAGGGCCATTGAAAGTACAATGAACGGATACTGAAGCACAGCTTAGGGGCAGAATGCAGAACTGGTGTGAAACACAAAGGGTGCATTTCCCAAGAGCAGCTTGCCCTCTCCCTCCCATCATATCTGCCCATCACTACCATGATGTTATTAACTTCACCTTGCCCCAGGTACACTTACTTTCCTAGGCCTTGCTCTGTCCTGAGATCAGAGGATCCAACTAACAAGGGAGGATAAGTTTCCCCTTCCCCTAACTCCCCCCCATCCCTTGAGTAAGGATTAAGTGCTCATACAGCAATAAAAAAAATAGCTAACTAATTTGATTTGCCAGTTTACTTCTTGGTCCCAGACTATCAGTTTAGCCCCTCATCATACCCAACACCTTTCAACCTATTCATAAATATACCATGCCACACCACTTCCCAGGTTTACACCCGCTGTTCTTGGGCAGCCAGAGAGATAAACAACACTCTCAAACTGCTCCAAAACTGAAGCAAACCAAAGGCCACCACTGCTCTTCCTTCCTCTTCCCATCTGGAGGGAAATCAGCATTCAGTCCCTCACACTACCCTCCAACATCTACTCTGCTGCTAAAGTCTGTTCCTTTTCACATCCAGATCTTGGGCTATTATAAATGAAAAAAGTAGAGAGACATACTGGCATTGGATATGGAACACATGGCATGCTCTGTTTTCTCTCCGAGTCCAACCACCACATGCAAAAGACAAAGTGGCTTGACAAGCCTTGCAGAAGCTGCAGGACTCAAGTTAACCTTTCAGCATATGTACTGACTAGCTCCATCCTGCTCCAACAGCTATTCCTCACTGTCACCCAGGTACCTTCACCCTCCCAAAGGTCAGGCATCCCGAGATCACCATCATAACCTCTCAATAGGGAGATCAGTCTTCACTGGCTCACTGCCAAGGCCACTTAGTTGGGAATCATTGCTACTCTGTTGCCACCACTCACTGATTGATCTTCAACAGCTGATTGACTGTGCCACTAACCCAACATTGAACTGATTGTCAGCACTGCCACTGCCCTGGCGCTAGCTCTCCAAATAAACCATTCAACTACATAGTCCTGTCCAGCTCTCAATCTGTTGCAGGCTACCAAATCATCTGGAGGCCATCCTGGAGCTAGCTGCTACAGCCATTGTGAATCTTCACGGTACCAGCTTAAAGCTCAGAGGATAGCTGAAGACCTTCCAGACCCTCCTCAAATCTTCATAACATACATACAGTGTCTTCAACTTACTTCACCAGCGAACTTCCATGGCCCCTCACGAGCTCCTGACTTGACACCCATTATGAAAAACATTTCAGTGTAAATTAATATTTTTCCTGTATCACTTTGCTTTATAGAACCTGGTCATATCACTGACTGCTCAGATTTAATTGAGCAGTCCTTGATGAATTTGGTGTTTTCTTGCAGACGTTTCATTAACCAAATTAGGTGATGTCATCGGTACACTGATGATGTTACCTAGTTTGGGCAATGAAATGTCTGCAAGAAAATAACCAAGCTCAGAGACCACCAAGTAGCCCTCATTTAAACCCTGACCTACAAATATTTTCCTCTATCAGATTTAATTTTCAATAATTTATTATGAACAAAATATGTAGCTATTTACAGCATAATATAATCAGTTTGTATACAAGAAAAAACAAACTTTCCTTTGTGTCAGTGAAAGGAACAGATTTGTTTGTTTATGTTTTCAGACTGTCTATGTTTCTTGAAAGAAAATGAAATTGCTCAGATAAGTTTTTTTATTAGTAATATTCACATTGTAAATATTAGTAGTATTTGTATTCTAAAAATTCTCCCTTTCTTGTCTCCATTTTAGTTTTTTTTTTTGTGAGGAAAAAGAGTATTCCAAAATTTTACACAAATTGCATCTATCTCTCCATCTATTTTGACAATAAATATATTGAAGTGATGGATAGTATTTGTTTCTTAAATATGACTAAACACAATAAAGGACCTAGCAGTAAAAACAAACAAACAAATACGCCTCAGACTAGAACTGGATCGGATAGCAATGAAGGTTTTCGAAAGAATAATCAGATATTGTGGGGTGTCTATCCCTACAAAGATCAGAAATATAAAGTCTAAGTTTTATCTATGATACTCGATGGAAACAGAAGTTGGACTTTGAAGAAAGAGGATAGAAAGAATATTAACACTTTTTGAATTTTGGTCTTGGATAAGACTTCTGAGAATGCTATGAAACAAATATTGAGTATTGTAGACCAAATCAACACAGGCACTATTGACTGAAATCAAATGACCATATTTTGGACACATTACGTGAGACCTGCCTGACTGTTTTGAGAAGCCTGTAATGTTGGAACAAAGAGAACCAGAGGCAAGCTGGATGAAGATTATACTTATGACAGATATACTGTTGAAAGATCTAAAGATCTAGGGATAATTATGCAGGAGAATATGATCTATATGGTCACAATAATTGATGGCATAAAATCAATACAGTATAATTTGTAAACATTAGCATACGGTATTTGTATAAACATTGAAAATATACTTATAATGTGAATACTTATTTTTGAATGTATCTTGGTACTAACTGTATCAGAATCAATACAATGAAAGAAATCACAACAGTGTGTGAACTGTCTGTTCAAGTTACAAAAAGCCAAATCCAACCATGTAGCTCTATGAAGTAAAAAATGCTGATCATCCATTATTCTTCTAGAGTTAACAGGAGATGATTACTAATTGATTAACTAAATCATCCCCAAAGAAAAGCTCATTATCCACAATTCAAATCCTAAACAACTTGAATACAATTAAGCTGATAGGTCTCCTCAGGGCATTCTTTCATTTACCAAAAAAACAAAAACAAAAAACAACCAGTGAGAATAATATTTCCTGTGCTATTCTGCAGCATTCATTCATTATTTCAGTAGACTTATGTAGGAGAATTTCTGACACAATCATGTTCTTTTTTTCTGTGTCATATCTTTATTACAAAAATATATCTGGATAGTCAAAGTAACTAAAATGGCTGAAAAATATAGCAGGGAATTGCTTGAATTCAGTTGTTTCTTAGGCATCACAGTTTATTTTATGCCATTATATAAAATGATAAATTAGTATTTATTTGTATCAAGTTTGAGTCATTGAGTCCACAAAATGGTAAGTTACCAGATTTCAGAAATCCTCTTGACAGCCCTCTTCCAAACCCTCCAATTAGGCATATCTAATTTGGATAGAATTCACCATATCCAGGAGATAGAGGATATTGAGGCCATAACAACAAAAGGCTTCTTTTTCATTATTTCTTTTAGATCCATCTAATTCATTATTTTGTATTCCATATTGGCAATCAGATAAGTTGGAGAAGCCCATGAGTCTGGAGTAGAAGGCAATATTTTTTGAAAATTGAAATGACTAGCATTTATGACATTCTGCCTTAAGGCTAGGTTACACTGGCTGACGGATGCAAAACGTATGCAAAAAGGACATAGTGGACGAGCAAATTTTCGGGGGTGGCTCCATACATTGTCATCCGCTCCCAAAAGTGGCAAAATTTGCATAAACAAAACGGAAAAGAAAGGAAAAGAACGGATGTGGGTAGTATGTAGCAGGGATGTTAAAGGGATGTTCATAGGAAGCCTAGAGGATGTATATAGGATGCAAACCGTTCACTGCTCATCCTTTCTCCATGCTACTAATGCTGTGTAGACGTTCCGTGTACCTTTTGTTTCCTCCCTCTTTCCGTTTTCAGCTGCAGCAGATGTGAGTTGCGAGGATGCCCAGAGGATGCAGAGAGGATACAGCGGACGTTTAACAGATGATAAACGGACATAGAACGTTTGTTGCTCGTATGTCACGGATTTACATCGTACACAGCGGAAAGTTGATCCACTCAAAAAGTTTTGTGCAGCTCAAAACTTCTTGAGCGGATGAAATCTCAGTGGACGGATGCTCAAAGGATAGAGCGTATGAAACACATATGCAGTGAGTACACAACGGATGCATCGCGTTTTCTTTTCCAACGGATGACAAGCTTTTTTTAACGTTTTACATCCTCTTTGCATCCGTTGGTGCAGTGTGACATGGGCTTTAATTCAAAAGGTAGTAAAGTATCTTTGATATTAGTACTCATTAAGAATCTGATCCTCCATGAACCAGTTTAACCACTTTTAAAAGCCATCCAAATCAGCTGCTACAGTACTGGCCCAACTGCTATTATGAATTCTACAATCTACTTACAGTGGAGCTGTGAGAAAAAGTATTTCCTTCTTTGATCCCGAATCTCCCTGCATTTAGTTTAAATGAAAGAGCTTGAATTGTAACACTATGAGACAGGAGCAGCTTTTCTTTCTATTCACATTATATCACATTAATTTTCCTCTTCCTCAGGTTTATGAGATGATTACAAAATTGTTAAATACCTTGAATACTAATAGTCTCCCTGTTTCTAGCCTGGTGCCAATATTGAGACCAATATGGCTGTCTCCCTAATATGCTCTCTAGCCCAATGGTCATCAACCGGTGGGCCACAAGAAAATTTTGGTGGGCCGCAGAGAAATCTCACCCCCAGAGCAGCCTCCCAAAGTAATTAATCCAGGCTGTGCAGAAACACAAGGCTGCGCCTCCCACATGGCCTGTGGGAACTCTCCCGGCCTACTCACTTCTTACCTGCTAAATTGCTATTTTTCCTTTTTCCAGCCATCAGCTGTTCTGCTGTACCAGGAGATTTTGATAAGTTAGGAAGCAGGAAATGGTTGGATTTTTTGCTTTCTAGCTAGTCTTTAGATCAGCCAAACCTCCCTTAGGACTGAAGGTACTATGATTCAGTGCAGACTCACAGCAAGCAAATTTTATGTGACAGATTGAGCTAACCGATGGCAGATAGATAGATCACTGAAAGATTCTGTGAGCAACTCAATCTGCCTGCCTGCTTTGCCTGATTTTGGGTAAAAGTTGCTCTTTTTTATAAAAAAAAATCAACATTTATATAAATATTTATAATATTTACATGCAAGCCATGCCCATCCAGTCACATGACAACCAAGCCACACCCACAAATTAGGCCACACCTACAGAACCGGTTAGTGATCCCTGGGGACCAAGGGAAAATTAAAATTATGAGTTTGGTGGTCTCATAATTTTATAAAATTATGAGTTAAAATTATGAGTTTGGTGGTCCCTGAGGTCCAAAAGGTTGGCGACTCCCTGCTCAATGATGGATGTAAACCTGTTGCAGGACATGTTTCTGTGTACTATCAACAGAATTGATAAAAGCTTTTGATGTGTGTCAAGAATTATTACCATCTTCATCCACTGGAGTTCAGAGGAAACAGTTTACAATTACTGAATTGTGAGATATTAAATTCTGTCTAATGTGTTCATTAGTAAAAATCAGAGTTTTAACCATTTATTTTGTAGTAGTTAATTAAACTGTTTCCTGGCACTGGCTTACAGTGTTTATTCTGGCTGGCAGAAGCTTTTATAAAGTCCCAGACAAGATATTTCATTCATCCCAGTTTCACCAGATTGCTTTAACAGTAAATACATGGCATTTGACTTAAGCTAGTGCATCTCCACACCCCACGTCACTTTTTTTATATTTTCCTTCCTATCGAAACAGCATGCACCTTATTACAGCCGTGGACAATCATTAGGTCATCAAAATTGACATTTCTAGCAGAATTGAGCTCCACACAATGGGTAAATCAATTGAAAGAGCTTAGGGATGGTTTGAAGGTTTGAAGGGTTTTGTTTTTACAATGACTGTACTGACAGTATTTTAAGGGCTTATGCTACAGTTTGCTCATGTTTTCTACTTCAAACAGGCAGGAAATCTTAGTTTACAGCTGCCATAACCAGAGGGCATTCCAATTACTACAAAAATGGGACTTAATGAAACATGTTGAAACAAGTATTTTAAATCATGCCTGCCAGGGTTTTTTTGTTTTATTTTTCTGTCTCTAAATCTGCTTATAATTTTGTGACCTATCAATCTATCAATCCTTTTCACCTTATTTCAAACAATTAGTGAAAGCAGTTTCAGAAGGGGGGGGAGGAATGACTTGGGAAAACATACAAAAAAAGGCATCTGTAATTTTATTTCCTTTATAAAAAATAATATGTGACACCTCTGTGCATGTGTGTATACCCATGCATGAGTATATGGAGTATGACATGGGTGATGTGAATGAAAAGGAGAAAGAAGAGTACTTGGAATGAATGAATGAATGAATGAATGCTTAGAGTGAAGAGTACACAGCATTTTGAGACATTGCACAGTTCCATTTCTCTGAGAGAAACATTTTTTGGAATCTGAATCTGGGTCTGATTATATTCAACAAGAAATTTTCTTTAAACATCCTCTCCTCTCCCACCAAATTATCCCACTGCAATCCGTCTTTAGACAGGTTTTGCTGATCGACAAAGTACAAAACTCTCTACCCAATTTCAGTCTAGTGTTCTGCTGGAAAGAATAATAAGAACTTTCAGTTTTCCTGGAAGTGTGTTCCACATTTCATGCAAGAGTAACAACAAAGAGTGTGAAAGATAATTCACTATATTTTAGAAATGAAATGAGGCCACATCTGTGATTTCTTCAGTAACTACCTTACCCTTAGTGAGCTTGCCCTGGAGGTTTTTTTTACACATCTCCTGCAATTGTGATATTACTGCAGTGGGAGTTTTACTCTCCAAGAAAGTTGTCCTTATTTTAAAAGGCCTGTTCCTTGTTTAATTTATGCTGACACTTTATATTGCATAAGAAGCCTCTGGAGAAATCAGAGTCTCTTGAATGAAATCTATTTTATGTCAGCTTTCCCCCCCTCTAGCTGTAGCAATAGCTTCCTTCCCTTTGTTTTAATTTGAATAAGTAAAATTGTAAATTAAACATACAAAAATGGGAAAGAGGTAGATGGGAAGCTCAGTGCAAAGTACACAGAAAATGTGTTGTTACAGAAGCTTCCTTTTATATGAATGATTCAAGGACACGTCGGTTGAAATGAAGTCCTCTCACACCTTTCCCATCTGCAGCTCTGAAAGTGCAAAGCGGTGGGGAGAACAGACTGGGAATTGTTCTTTAATTTCCCAGAAAAAAAATATATGTCCCCCACTAGATTCAAACAATGGCTACTACAGCAGCTAAATGATGCATTGATTCAGGCATGATGTGAATTTTCAGAAGGTGAAGTGCACTTTTGTGGAAATAAATCTGCCCGTTTCCTTGATTCTGAACAAGCATATATAGAAGCAACTTTTGAAAATACCTCTTCTATTCATAGCTCTTTTAAATTTGGGGAGCAAAGGAAACAAAATCCCAACTTGTAGTTTCTCATTTATTCCTGCTTGCATTTCTACTCAATGTATAGGTGTACCAAAGGCACCCAAGCATGAGCAAACATTCAGGGGCTAGGATTCTATCAAGAAATTTTGGATATTGTTGTTTAAATACCAGTACATGCTACTTCTTGTGATAGGAAACACCAGTCAGGTATTATAATAAGCAGATGTGGAACCTGGATTTCCATTTCAAGGAGGAATGGCCATGGAGAGAGGATCCCAGCAGCTGGAGATAGTTCAGAGTAGCCTGAATTGTCTAACAGGAGCTGGACAATTCCCTATGCCATCACCAATGTTAAGGTGTCACAGTTCATTCATATGGCAAGGAGACCTTGTCAGGAGAGAAAGGAAAGTGCTACATCCAAAACAGGAAGACCTGAATGCAGCTATATATTGGCTCTGCAGTGGGCTGGAGATGTGATAGTGACATCCTCAGGATAGTTCTTTAAAAAGAGAGAATTAAATATGCTTCTGCTGAAGTTAGCATGACACCAAGATCTTCACATACAAAAAGTCTCTATTTTTAAAGTAATCATGTTCCTTTCCGTTCATGCAAAACATAGAGCAATGATGAAAAGCAACAAAACCACTCATAATACAAATGTACTTTAGTAAGAGCTGGATGTCAGCCTGGTTTGCTCTCCAGACATGCACTGTACGTTATTAATTGCCAGGTTTCCCAACTCTCATTGCCATTGATGAGAACTCTAGGGATTGAACTCCATGCATCTGGATGGTACCCATGTTGAGATAAAAGTTTCAACCAACAATCTAATCCTGCTTAGTTTCAGGGCCAAGACAGATTTGGAGCAGTGCTAAGACTGAACGTCAGTTAATGCCCTTAAAGCTTAAAATTTCACATGAATTTCAGTTGTATACTAAGTATTACATAAAATATATTTAAATGATCCAACTCTGTATTCTGACAAAAAGAAAAAAATAATCAAGAAAAAATCTTCTAAATGAATTTTTATTGTTGAATATATGCATAAGATCGTGCTTTCTGTAACTAGGCTTCTTTCAATAGATAAAAAAAATAGCAGGAGAAGCTTTGTTGACATATCTACTCTAATTTCTTGCATTTCTATTAAATAATGATGGCCCAGATAGTCTAAACAATTAATTACCATAATGTATGATGATGTACATTATCACTAATATAATGTGAATCTATCTATGTCTCTGTTTGAAAAGCTGGGTAATGTTGCTATTATATTTTGAACACAAGATGGCACTACAAGAACATTATTTCTAAACCCTTCCTCCCAGCTATGTATACTTTCTGAAGGCACAATATTTTTGTTTCGTTTTAATGTCTTTTCCAAATCTTTTCAAAGTTATGTAAAGTAGTGATATTTATACATCAAGATCTGCGGTACTGATATTTAGTGTATACTGTATTTTAATAGGCAAATCATTAGGCTTCATTGTGCTTTAATCTGAAGACAAAATCTGGAGCATTAATTTTTTTAAATAAAATTTTCTTTTCCTGGAATCCCACCAACTTTGTAGAGGATATCTATGCAGTTATGGGAGGAAACATATTTTTAAGGGTGTTTGCAGAGCCAAGGTAATTGTTGCGATGGTAAATCCTTAACTGAAGTAAACCAAAACACACTGAAAACTCAGCACTTTCTGCAAAGTGAACAAAAACAAGATATACTTTTTGCAAACAAGTGCAGAGAATTTGAAGATTCAAGGTTAGGTTCCAGGTAATGCTGTAACAGCATACATACAGGCAAAGATAAGGAATTAGAATTTAATTTGCCACAGAGCTGTTGTTTCTTTTATATATTGGTAGTCCTGACTACCAGTTTGATTAATTAGTTAAGTTGTGTGTTTTTTCTTTGGACTAGGTAATTTGGTTCTTTTTGTTCTTAATTTGGAACCTGTCTCTGGGCTCAGAACCTTGGTTAGCTTAGCTTGCAGCCTACATCTATGTTTCCTCAGGTGCATTATCTTCATATAATTTCCGTGAGATTCGGGCTGATTCCCTAAGAAAGAATTTGGAAATAGGTGCTTCATAACCTCCCTTTTATAATTATACCAAGATCTTTTTTCTTTTGAATACAAACTGCTTTACAGTCCTGGAATTTTGCCTGGACTCTGTGCATTAATTGTCTAATACAGATATAAAAATAAAATAGCTGCAACATCATTCAAGTGATAACCCTTAGAATAATTTAGATTTGTGAAACCGTAATTATTTATTTTGTATTTTTATTTTCCATTCACAGATGATGCTTTTCCTCATTTGTCTTAATACTGTGGGTCAGGGAGTATTATTTGTGAAGAGTTGGTAACATTCCTGGTTTAATCTCTGATAAGAAACCATAAAAATTTACCACCTATAAACACCTAAAGTGTTCAACATTGATTCTTAAGAGTTGATGGGACTTCTAAAAGGGAATATTATTAAGGTTTGTTGCACAGTCAGCCATACATTTAGATTGGACTTGGCATTTTTATTCACCTATTGAGTCCTTCCCAATTATCTGGGATAAGAAAATAATGGTGAGGGTGAGGGTGGTGATGGTGATGATGATGCATAATACTACTAAAGTGGTATTTATTAAATTATTTTCATATAATAAATATTTGGGAGGTCAGTGAACAATCTAAAATTTCTAAAAAATGAAGAGGTCGATTAGCTGAAGAGTTCATAAACCCCTCACCTATTTGATAGGTGGCTCATACACTTGTATCAATTTTGGGCTTGACATGCAAAATCAACAAAGAATTATGAAGCAAAGGCCTGGAAAAATAGATAGATCATGGTTGATGTCTATCTTTATCATGAGAAAGCTTGTATTTAAGACTGATCCAGATAATTAATTACATTTATTAAGGCTGAGTTTTAGTCTCTAAAATCCCAATAAGTCACTTTTATATCTTCATCAAGTTTTAAAGAAAGCCAAGTAGCCTGAAAAATCTG
Source organism: Laticauda laticaudata (assembly GCA_004320025.1). Classification (NCBI taxonomy): domain Eukaryota; kingdom Metazoa; phylum Chordata; class Lepidosauria; order Squamata; family Elapidae; genus Laticauda; species Laticauda laticaudata. The sequence goes on from BHFT01032208.1 coordinate 29,585, forward strand.
GGATATTTTCTCCCCTTATAACAAGCAGCAAAATAATATAAAAATTCACAGTAAATTATTTAGTATTCATGTGAGTCATGCATGTGCTAGACCAAATGATATATTATGTCAAGAGTGTACAAATTCTGCATAAACAAAGAAGAACAGGCTTTAAAGTGGTTTACAGTAGATTTTTCTATTTTAACTTGCAAACCTGACATGAAACAACTCTAAAAATAATGCTATCGATTCTACTAACTATATTGTAATCAGATCACCTTATTTTGGAGCCCTCTTGAAACAGACAAGATTGTGCTTTGTGTTCTTCTTGAAAGGCAGCTGCTAATGTCTAATTTGCGTCCAGAGAACCTTCCATTGATTAATAGGATTGCAATTACTAAATTACTCATGGTTTGCAGATGTCATTAAGCATGGTAATTTTGGTATGTGTGTTTTTTTGTTAAATGCTGACTTTTATAAATGTGTGCTATAGGTTTAGTTAATAAGATTTTTTAATGTTGATTGTTAGGTAAATATTGGACTCATTAATTGCACAATGATTAAATTAAAAAGATTAATGATATTCTGCTAATGAACTGCTATGAAGATCTTCAATTTTTCAAAATAAATAATGTGAAGCTACAGAGAGATTGACCTCAATTTTGCACTGATCATCATAATCAAAATAGTCAATTGTTGCTTTTCTTACATTATTCCTATGCTTTCCAGTCTATTTATCTTGGGCAGGGGACTTGTGCTTTGCTTATTTGAAGAATGTATATTGCTGCTATCTCACATAGTGTTGCTAGGTGGCTCACAGCAGCCAATTAAAAGCAATAGAATAAAAACAGAACAACCCTTCCCAGCAGGTGCCTGGTGGACCAAACCTAAAATTTAATCAACGTTCACATTGTTGTTCATGCTAAGGGGGTGGTGGGGAGGTCATCTGATTGAAAAAGCCTGACTTGGAGAGAATGTCTTCAGAAGACTATATAGTTCTTACCTGAGTAGCATAGATGAAGCTGGTGCCTAGACTGTCTTCAGAAGACTATATAGTTCTTACCTGAGTAGCATAGATGAAGCTGGTGCCTAGACTTGACAAATGCCTTCCAGCCTCTGGAGTGTCCAAGAAAGGGTGCTGATTTTACTCTGCTCCCCATCAACACATGATATCTCCAGTAGATTCTATCAGGTGACTCTACAGATGAAGTCATCAGAAGTAGAATAACTGCAAATGACCAGAATATAACATAAGTATTGTTAGCCATTAGAAATCAGAAGGCACTGTGCAATCTGAAATTTTTGTGGTTATTGAGCAAAACCTAAGGAAGATCTTGATTATGTCAGATGGCAGTGGGATTACTTGCTTAGCATGTTTTCATTTTGATCCTGAATGAAGGAGACTTTATTTTTAGATTTAAAAGTATTTTTATTTGAAAAACATATTGGAAGAAGGAAAGTGAAAGTCTCAGCACTCAAAATATATCTGTGTTCAGGTCTCTGCTTTTATAATGTAATATTTTCATTTAAAATTGCAGTTAAATGCTCAGTTTAGGGTCTTATCCAAAACAGTATTTTATTTTTAAAATCTTATTGTTCAATTATGTCCAAGTAGACGCATCTCAGGAGACCTTCACCAATTAGGAATGATGTGATGGCCAGGCTAACGGTCTCAAAAACTTTGTTCACTTCCTTGGGAAGTATGCAATCTGACTTTTTACATATAACTGAGTTGTCTCAGGCAAGTCAACCAAATCTACTCAATCAGAGTCCAACTCAGAGAAAATCTCAGCAATTTTATCCATCAGATACCTAGAGTACTTTTCAGAAGCAGCCCTTCCAACCCCAAGAAAGAATGGGTCATTTTAAAAAGGTCCACTGTTCAGCTATTTGCATATGCAATAACAAAATAATAATGTTTTATAACTCTTCTTGTCACAAAGTAATCCTTAAATCTTATGAAATGAAAGATGTGGGAATGTTAGGCTTGAAAAAAGAAGAATGAGGGTAGGAATGGTCTTGTCAAGTACCTGAAAAGATATCACATACAAGAATTGAAAGGGTTGTCTGTTGTTCAAGACTGTAGGGCACAAAACAATGGTTTTATATGACAAGAAGGCAGATTCCAGCTGAAAGTTATGAAAAGCTTCCTACTTCTGGCAACTTCAAGTTTTGACACCATATTTCCTTAAAATATGAGGAATGAACATCAAATTGTACCATTTGATTTGATTAAGATAAACTCAAGAGGATATCTGGCTAGTATTACCTGAGTTAAGCAGAATATTTTCTTTCTGAACATCTGTTTACATCTACACCTACATTTTGTGAGATAGATTTTACAGTGCAAATTAGCTATATGTATAAGATGCATGCATAATAAACATAAAATTAAAAGAAAAATATGTATAGCGTAGCATTTTATTATAATATTCTATTATAATATTATAATTCTATTATAATAGTTCATTCAGTGTGAATTACCAAAAATTCACTGTCTGCCTTCTGCCAGAGCATCATCTGCAGATAAAACATGTCTTATCGCTGAGCCTTCTTCTTTAAATTAATACTCTGTGTTGAGAAACAACTTAAGTTGACTTAAAGGAATATTATTTGAAAGCATAAAACTTCTCTCTTTATAATTAAGAGAGTGGGAATAAAATACATATTTATTTTCAGAAAGAAAGATTATTCTTAGTAAAGGCATTAACTTAACTAAGCACATGGCAAAAGCCTAGAATACTGTATTGCATTGTCTTATTTAGCATAAAATAAATAATATTTTGCTTTTGCAAGTACTTTATATCCAAATGATGCAGTGTGTCCATATTGATTAATAGTCTGAAGCAGGGGCTATTTTCAATGGTTCATGAATTACTTCACTTTATATAAATTATGTTTGTTCTTCAGAGATGAGACTGTAAGCTGGGATTCTAAGAGTCCCTGTTATGGTGACAAAATCCAAATTGCATATGTGGATACCCAGAAGAATGGCTACATTGCTTATGGAACAAAGTGAGAAGCAGAACTGGATGTTTCTCGAACAAACTCTTCAGGGAACAACATTCAGGTAGTCCTCAACTTAGGGCCATTGGTTTAGCAATCCTTTGAAGTCATGATGGCACTGAATAAATGTTTATTATTATGATCAGTCCTCAGAGTTATAGCCACTAGGATTGCAGAGGTTGGTGTCTCTTGGCAATGCAGTTGTGCTGTATGACTGCATTGCTTAGTGACAGAAATTCTGGTCCAAACTGCTGATGTAAATTGGGGACTATTGGAAACTATTGTTTGTAATATGCTTGAGCTTATACAGTTTCCCCTTCTTTGGATCTCTATTTTGCTAGGTCCTTTTTTTTGTTCCTATTCTACCCAAAGAGCAGCCAACTTTTGCAGCCTGCTTGTCTTTCTCACAAGTATTTATTTTGCTGCAATTGCTTCAATGCCACATATGGAAAAACAGGAGTCATCCAAAATCATATCATTTCTCTGCAGTGTCTTGAGAGGTTCTCTTGAAGGGTTTATGGGAAGGGAGACTGAAGTCCCCTCTTCCAGAGATGTGTGTATTTCATCTACATTTATGGGATGATCAGTGCTCGTTCACATTGATGTTTTTCTTCCATCATTGTGAACATATACTGATCTGGTAGTAGCAACATACTCATCTACTGCATGCATGAAAGAGAAGTCCTGGAAATTCATTTCTCCACTTCTCTAATGTGTTGGCTGCAGCCCCACTTCATTCTTTTGCTGTTTTTAACTTTTTTAGCTCTTGTTAAACAATCTCTAGCTATCAGGGGAACAAGGAGAGAGACAGCTGAATAAAACCATTAAGCTTGTTTAATGCAAAACTGCCTCTGGACTTCATTTACTTACACAGAAGGAACAGTAGCTCACTACGTTCCTATTTTGTTGTTCAAATATAATAAACCATTTTTCCTCAGAGAAAAGCCAAACACTTAATGGAATCACAATTATCTCAGCAATTATATCTGCTAAAATATGACTATATCTAAGACAGCCAACTATATACTTTATTATCTCTGTTCTAGCAGAGTCCATGGGGGTGCTCTGGCTATAAGAACCATTTTTGGCAACAAGCTATATAGAATTTATGTATATTATGTTTGAAAAAAGGCTTTGAAAGGCTGGATTAATGAGTCAAGAAACATCAGAGAGTGGGACAACGTAGTCAATCCAGACCATGTGGACTCAGAATTGTTGTGTCCTCAGTTGGTTTTTCCTTTATAGGATGCCAGTTAAAATCTGAATAAAAAATATCTGGAACCCAATAAACAAATACAGAAAGTCCTCGACTTATGATCATTCATTTAGTGACCATTTAAATACAACTTGCACTGAAAAAAGTGACTTATGACCATTTTTAACACTAACAAGCATTGGGACATATCTAATAGTCAAAATTCAGAGACTTGGCCACAGTCATGTATTTACGACGGTTGCAGTGTCCCTTTTGCAACCTTCTGACAAGCAAAGTCAATAAGAAAGCCAGATTCACTTAACATCTGTTGTAATTGTAAGTTGAGGACAACCTGCAAACTTTGAGAAGAAATTCAGTATAAAAACAACTCCAAGGAAGGAGTTTTGGGGGAAGGAGAAGGGTCCTTTTTGTACAATATTTATATGTAGTGCATTTTCTTCCTCAGTTGAATAGACTGCTTCATGTTTCAATCTGTGTACTTTGGGAACACAGATAGCTAACTTGTTTGACAGCTTTTATTTGAGATGTCTTTTTAAAATCGATTAATACATTTTCTATAAACATAGGAAGAGGAGAACCATGTTTATGTGTGGCAAGGAAAAAAAGTCAGGAGGAACCTGGCAGTACATTTTCTGTCTAACAGATTTTATTACTAGGCATAAGCTTCCATGAGTTGCAGCTTATTTCATCCAGATGAACTACAAACATTTGTGTCTTTTAATGACATATGCTACAATGGTGGATTTAAAAATTTTTACTACCAGTTCTGTAGGTATGACTTGGTGGGTGTGGCAGGGGAAGGATACTGTAAAATCTCCAGTCAGAGGTGGGATATGCCGGTTCTCCGAAGAACTCAAAATTTCTGCTACCGATTCTCCAGAACTGATCAGAACCTGATGAATACCACCTCTGATATGCTAGTTGAAAAAAGTTCTACCAGAATCTTCTTGATTGTTTACATTTTACTTTACCTTACCTTACCTTACCTTACCTTACCTTACTTTACTTTACTTTACTTCACTTCACTTCACTTTTTTACTTTACTGTCATTGCACCTCATACAATGAAATCAAACACCATCTTCAGTGCACATCATGACCATGAAAAAAACACAAACACACATCCTTCACACTCCACACATTGAATTGAAAACCCCCGACACCGCACCAACACTGCACCCTATACAGCAGAATTCAAAAGATCTACATGCCCTGGGATAGAAGTGTTTTGTCAGCCTAGTATGTCCTGTTTAAATTATTCTGTACATCTGCCAGATGTAAATAATTTCAAAACAAGGATGTTCCAGATGAGATAGGATCTTTGAGAATCGTTTTGAACTTTCGTTTAACTACTGTAGTATACTCGCATATATAGCCTGACTTTAGAAGCTTTTTTTTTTTCCCCCAAATTTGGGGGTCGGCTTAAAACGAATAAATCTGGCTGCCGACTTCTCGCGCGATGAGAGCCAAGACTCTCATTCAACCTTCGCGCGGCAGCGCTTTGCGCAATGAGAGCCAAGACTCTCATCGCCTTCATGTGGCAGTTTGGGGCGGGGGCCTTTTCGCGCGATGAGAGTCCTGTGCTCTCATCCCGTCGCCAGTCGGCAGCTGGACTACTCCGTGTATTATTTTTCTACGAGTATTTTGGGCCCGGGGGGGGGGGGGGGAGGCAAATTTTTTTGAAAAAAAAGGGGGGGGAAAAAAAGGGGGGGCCCCCCCCCCCAAAAGGGGGAAACCTTTCCTTTTTTCCATCGCCCTCAGTGGGCAGCGGCTCTCGCGGATGTGAGAGTCTTGCCTCTCATGCGCGCTTTTTCGCCGGGCAGCAGTCTTTCGCGCCGATGCAGAGCCCTTATTAGTACTTCATCACCCTTACGGCTTGCGGCAGGCGCTTTGCGCCAATTGGAGAGCCAGACTTCTACATCGCTTCGGTGAGGCAGTGGTTTACGCGCGCGAATTGGAGAGTTCTTGCTCTCATCGCCCTTCTCGCCGGGCACCAAGTTCGCGCGATGAGAGCCTGAATGAACTCAATCCGCGTGAAGCCGGTGCCGCGCGAAGGCGTATTGAGAGTCTTGGCCTCTCAGTTGCGCGCGAATGCCGCTGCCGCGAAGGCGATGAGGTACTTGCTCTCACACCGCGAAAGTTCGGGCAGGCCAGATTATTCGCGTATAGGCGACCCCCAAATTTGGGAAAAAAAAAAAACCATGGTATTTGGGGGTTGGCTTATATGCGAGTTTTTTCAAAAATCCTCATTTTGGGGTAGTTTTTAAACGGTCGGCTTATATGCGAGATCGGCTTATATGCGAGTATATACGGTAGTTAATTTGGGGGTAAATTAAGTTATGGGTAGACTTGTATAATGAGATTCCATATTCTATAAAAACATGGAAATTTCTCTACCCTGCAGGGTTACTGCTGGTGGTAGAAGCAACATAAAACTTCATATATAGGGACATAACACAATATAGTATCTCTCTCTGCTATGATCTTTTAAGCAAAGATCTATACACACTTCAGAATCTCCTTCATCTTTGGTAACTTTGGCTGTTCGCTTATACTGTAAGCCATACTGAGTTACTGTTTTTAGAAGCTTAAGAAATGTTTTAAAGAAAAATATAAAAATATTTTATTGCTTCATTTAAGCTCTAGAAAATATCAGCATGTTTCTTACAAAGAAGACCAAAGATTATCTCCTGATTGTTCTGTTTGGCCCTTGTTCTAGACCTAAATAATTTTTTCTTGAACCTTTAACCACCACTTAGAAGTAAAATATACAAAGGAATTCAGCAGTGCCCTTTTGCATGGAAAAATGTACATTAGAGATCTTCAGAAGATTTGCTGCCTGAAAATATATAAAAAGTATGTTTATAAAGTTATAAAGTTTATAAATTTATAAAGTTTATAAATTTATTCAAACAGAGATTCTATAAAATATGTAAATTAAGGTATATTTATAAAGATCTTCCTTTATCATCCAGATATCAGAACAAATGGAAACTATTGGTCAGAGATAGCCAGGATTTGAAACCTAGAATACTGCATCCAGTTTTGTTCACCACATTATTAAAAAGATGTTGAGACTCTAGAAAAAGTACAGAGAAGAGCAATCAGGATGATTAGGGGACTGGAGGCTAAAACATACAACAAATGGTTGCAGGGACTGGGCTTGGCTAGTCTAGTAAAGAGATGGACCTGGGGAGACATGATAGCGGTCTTCCAATATTTGAGGGGCTGCCACAGGGAGGAAGGGCTCAAGCTATTTTCTAAAGCGCCTGTGGGCCAGACAAGGAATAATGGACGGAAACTGAACAAGGAGAGATTCAACCTAGAAATAAGGAGAAACTTTCTGACAGTGAGAAAAAGCAACCAATGGAACAGCTTGCCCTTGGAAGTTGTGGGAGCGCCATGACTTGAGACTTTAAAGAAGAGATTGGACTGTCAGAAATGGTGTAGGGTCTCCCGCTTGGGCGGGGGGTTGGACTAGATGACCAACAAGGTCCTTTCCAACTCTGATTATCTGTTAAAATCTGCTGACTAATGCCATGGCTAAAGGATAACTTGCAAAAATTATCAAAGAAAAGCATACTATGTTTTTTCCAAATATTATGAACATGAAAGGTGGAGCTAGGAAAATGTTTAGATTGGCCAGTAAGTTGGCTGGGAGAAGCTTGCTAAAATAGAGAATACAAAGGAAAAATAGAAATGGATACCACAAACAGAAATTAAATAGAACAAATGAATGACAATATTGATATGTTCTTGAGAATAATGAAAATAAAATATTTTGGAAATAATTCATTCTCAAGAGAGGTGGATCTTGGGATTAGTGAAACAATAAAATAGTTTCCAAGAAAAAAAAGATATGTACTAGATTATAGAATTCATTGTTCAAAACCAGATGATAATAAATAATAGAAGAATTGTTGGGAGAAGATATTTATCTTCGTAACATTCCTAGAGAATGGAAAATACTAGATTCTGAACAGTTCATTCTCACTTTGATAGCACTAAATTAAGCCTACTTTAAGGGTGTGATACGAAGCAGTTTAGCTTTCTGTTGAATTTTGTCTGATATGTGCCAATGAAAAACTTTGTGTTTTGCAAAAAGAAAACTGACATAGCTATATGTAGACAATTTTTATACAATTTGGTACTTCCTAAAAATGAAAATTTGCAGTCTCTTGTCAATCAATCAATTTTATACAGTCAGTGACCAGCAAATAAAATCACAATTAATTATTATAAAAGCAACATTTTTCCCTAAAATATCTAAGAATGATTAAAAGATATATGAAATGTGGAGATATGCATTAAGTCAGCCTTCCCCAAGCTGGTGTCATCTTGATGAAATTCACTGTTCAAAACCCAATGTTAATAAAATTGAAAATTATGATAATTTTGAAGTGAAGCTGAGCTGATATGTAAAAGTGCTTGTTAGTATCTATAAAGCATTGGGATATATCATGGACCACCTTGTCCAGTGAAGATCAATCACAGAGAGCAAACATATTGAGATGGCCTCCCAAACTGGAGATCCAAGAGGTTTGATTGAGAACAGTCATTTTGGGGAATAGCACAAAGCCCCCTTACTTTGGAATATAAAGCCCCAAAAGTTCAATGAGCCCAATTCTCATGATGTTTAGGAAAGCTCTGGTGTCTGTTTGATTTCAGTGGAGCTATGGCCTTAGTGAGCTTTTGGACGTTTATCTTCATTATACATTGGATTTAGTTACTTCGTATTATTTTAATGTGTAAATGAACTGTGGTGACTCAAGTTGTGAAAGTTTAGGCACACAGCTAAAGTAACTTTAAATCTAACTTCCCTAATTATTATTTTGCATTAACTTCCTTCCAGTAATCACTGTGAGAGCTTTTACTGTTTAGTAAATAAAATAGGTTGAATCAGGGTTTCCTTATTGTTTATTTGTTTCCGAGAATATTAAGAGGGATTAAAAGCCTTCAAACTTTGCCAATTCCCCTAGGACTGCCCAGGAAAAAGAAGGAAATTCAGGGGAGATTTCCATGCTGTTGGAGATTGGTCAAGTTCTTGTACTGGGAAGAAAAAGACTGGTGTTTTATTTCCTAAGTTTTGTTTTTTAGGAAAATCTATGAATTTGCATGGCAAAAAATATTTCTCATTCTTGCAATTCAAATGCTAAAGAGGCAGTGAAGTGGATGTGACCAAGACTGAAGAAACAGGGGAAGTGATGAGAGTTTGTCTGTGAAGCATAATGAGATTGTCTCTGACTATTTTTTCTTCTCAAGGCTCTTCCATATTTTAACATCAAGGTGCTATTAATATAAAAACATGAAAGCTTAAAGAAGTGCTAGGCATAATGCAGACCCGTTTTCCCTTGGGCATTAATTAAGATGAGGTTCTGTCCACACAAAGAGCCAGTGGGAAGACAGAAGTGGGATGGGAAACTCCTCTTTGGGACAAATTAATGTCAGCAAAACATCTGTAGATCTTCTACTATCAGCCTTCCTATTTTATGGAGATTTGCAATGCAAATTATCAACTTCCCCTTCTCTTTCTGTTTTTCCTGTGTCCATATCAAGAGAAATGGGAAAGATGACAAATGGCTCAGCAGGGCTTATGCCAACAGGAATGGAAGAGCATTTTGAAGTGTAGCATGGAAAGATAGGCAGAACCTGCCTTCACAGAGGCTTGCGGGTAGATTGAAGACAACACTAGGCATCCATGTCCTCAGCCTGGGATAGCAGGTGTCTTCATATTGGGATAAGAAGGCTGTGTGAAGGAATCCTAACTCAATAAGAGTGCTGGCTACTGGTGGAGTATTTCCTTACTGTAGCTAATCTGATACCCTGTAGAGGGAACAAGAATATTGATTGATTAGTTGCTTTTTTGATCTTGGGTTACCCAATTCTATCAGAACTCTGAATGCAAAACAATTTAAAACAAAGCAACACACAGTAAAAATAACACACACTCTAACAGGCTAATGATCCCATAAGTGATCTGCTCCTCTCCCCCTTAACTCTAACCAACCTTTGGGCAGTAGCCAAGTTTTAAGGGCTTGTTTATGTAAGGTCAAGCAACTTTCTGTAGTATTAATAGTGCATTAAGAAACATAACTGAAGATATCTGGGTGGGACTCTTCAGTTGCGATCCTCGGTGTGTGTGTGAATGTGTGTGTGACATATTAGTATTTCTACTTGGAAAATAGCCCATAATAAGGTATATATTTGCAGCAAATACAGTTTATAATGAAACTTGAAGAAAAAAAATCAAAGGATGCAGGAAGTAACAGTGAAGATGAAGATTTATCAGATGCACTAAAAGAGGTGCCACAATAGGATCTGGCAGAGGAAGTAAACAAACTTTCATAAGGATGTCATTCCAACAAATGAAAAGCCCATTGAATAAGAATGATGATCAGTAGCAAGAGATGTATAAGATATTCTATATTGTGGGAGTGTAGCTTGTAACATAAGCCAACATTGACAACTTAAGAAGCATGATAGAGATCTAGAACAAAAGAAGCTATAGGAGGTGAGAAGAGGAACAGGTCACCACCAAAGAGAATTTACAGATAGCATGGATCTGCAGCGTTGGTTTTAGGAAAGATAAAGTTCAGAATGAGCTAATATTGGTAATGAGAATTCTAAAAATTGGTAAAAAGAATTCCAAGAACAGCAAAAAGTTTTTTTTTCTGATAAGAAAAAAATAGAATAAGAAGCAAAAATTCACAGAGCATAGTCAGTAAGCAGCATATATGTACAGCCCACTAGTTCTGCAGCCACAAAAAAGCATGCCAAATTTGCTGCTCCAATTGCCAGTTCCTATTCTGCATCCATAATTAAGTATTCAGTTTTAATGCAAGACAAGGAGAGTGCATTCTCCTCCTGGTAGCTTCATTTTTAGTCCTGCCTCCTGCCAAGAAAGGCAATCACCAACTGCTCTCTTTGAGGTGTAGTGGGGTAGTTTGAAAAACATAAATGATATTTTAAATCAGGGGTCTCCAAACTTAGCAACTTTAAGCCTGGAGGACTTCAACCCCCAGAATTCCTCAGCCAGCAAAGCTGATAGATGATATTTTAAATCAGGGGTCTCCAACCTTAGCAAAATTGGCTGGGGAATTCTGGGAGTTGAAGTCCTCCAGGCTTAAAGCTGCTAAGGTTGGAGACCCCTGTTTTAAATGATGGGTTTGGCCCCTTGTCATGTGGTCTAAATAGCAAGTTGCAGATGCAGAGGTGCCCCATGCCTGTGATCTGTCTGGTGGGTTAATTTTGAAAACTGGTTCAGTGTTCCCATATTCAGAAATAGCCCAGAGGAGGCAGCAAACATGGAGTGAAGCCATGTAGTCCTTCAGTGCATCAATAAAACTCCATTATATTTCACCCTGTAATAGATATCACCCTGTCAGCTAGAGGGTTGTTTTTTGACATGAATTTAATAACTTTTCAAAAAAGAACTGGTGTTTGGTGTTTATAAATAGCTCAACTAACTAATATATCACAGCATGGATTCTGGGGATCACCGGAAATGTTCTCTTCTTTATATCCCTATCTATTGTATTATATAAGCATGAAAGAAGAGCATAGGGTGAAGTAGGAGGGAGTGACTGATCATGAATTTCACGCTAAGCTAAGGATTGGCAATGCTGGCAGCAAGTGGCTGTGATCAGCAACAACTAAAGTTGTCTAAGAATAGGCAAAAGTGTGCCCTCTCACATCATAATAAAAAGTAAGTAACTCCAAATGGTGTGTTGGAAACCAATGGAAAATCTGAAATATTAGCAACATGTAGCTAGTAGAATCTCTCTCTCTCTCTCTCTCTCTCTCTATCTCTCTATCTATCTATCTCTATCTCTCTCTCCAGATTTAAGCAGAATCAGAGCTCTCTCAAAGCTTTCTCAAGGCTACCTCAAGGGAGTATTGCCGCTCCTGCAGAAGCGCAGTTCCTCCTGCACCCCAAAGCAAAATAGCCATGGGAGGTATGCACAATGATTGAATGAATGGGAGGCAACCCTACAACAGCCTCAAGTGGCCAATTGGAGCCAAGCAGATCCAAGCCCCTGACTGCATCTTTAACCATGCTGTCAGTGAAGCAGGTCAGATTGGGTCGAGGCAAGAGCTACTAGGTTGGGAAGAGAGCAACAACATTGCCTTAAGCCTGGGATAGCTATGGGTGAGTTACCTTGTTTGTGGACTTAGGGTGAATGAAACTATGAGGTCACATAAAAAGCAATTACTAGGACATGTCAGGGACTAAGACAGGAGGATATAAAGATGACTCCATGGTTAGTCTTCCCTCTCACCAGAGTAACTCTTAATTGCCAAACACGTCTCATTTTTGGATCTAATATGTTTTAATTTCAGCAAAGTGTTTGACAATTCTCCATGACTTTCAATAATATATGAAAGTCATATACATATGATTCTCCATAACTCCATTAGCCAGTCGTTAAATGTGGGTTGGATCGGCTGAGATTTAAGAAGAATCACAGGTCGAATCGAAAAATAGATTGGATGAAGGAATTCTGTAAGTTCTGAATGGTTGAATCCTGGGTCTTACATGTATCAGCAATTCATTAATGATTTGAGTTTTCAACCGAATTTGAGACAGGGTTTTTCAGCAGATACAAAATCAGGCGAGAGAGCAAATACCCTGGGAAGGCAGCTTTGAAATCCAGAAACATTTCCCTACTTCAGGCAAACTGAATGAAAACACCACACTTAAATTTAAGAAGGACAAATGCAAAGTTCTTCACTTGGGAAATTGAACCAGAGGCCCCAAAATGGGGGTGGGGGGGGGGATGGGATGACCTGCCTGGATAACAACATTGCAAAGAAAAAACCAAAAGTCTGGGACCAAGAGTGGATGACGAAGTGACTATGAGTCAGCACTTGGCTCTTTCCAGTACTGTGTGNCCCCCTTTTTTTTTTTTTAAAAAAAAAAAACTTTTTCTTTTGAAATGAAACTGCCTTCAAAAGGCAGTTTCCCAAACGGCAACGGTACAGTTTTGTGCCTTCGGGGATAACCTTTCGCGAATATGACTCATATACCGCAGAGCTCTGTGAAAGGAGAAAAAGCTCCAGGGGTTTTGAGGGATGAGGCGACATCTCGGCTTCGCCTGCACCCCCTCCCCCCCCCCTCCCCGTGGCTTTTGGGAAGCTCGCCCTTCTTTTTGTGGCCCGGCGGAGAAGCGGGTTTCAAAAGCCCTCGCGGGGCGTCTCCGTCGAAGTGTGCGGGGGTGGTTGTTGTTGTTGTTTTTTTTTGGGGGGGGGTTATTTTATTTATTTATTTATTTTTTTGAGGGGTTCCTTCGCTCCCAACGGAAAACCCCAGGATGCCAACAGCCCGGCGAAGGGGCGTGGATTGGCTCCGTGACGTTTTGTTTGCAGCAGAGGGGAGAGGGGAGAGAGCGTGCGAGCTCGGAGGCGGCCGAGAGCTGCAGGGGCGGCGGAAGGCGCGCGCGTGGGGCAATTCTGGCAGCCGCCAAGGCGGACTGGTGTCTCTTTCGGCGAAGGGGGGAGCCCAGCGCTCAGCGGCCACCGGCTTCAGGATGTAGGCGATCGACGGAAGGGCTCTTACTGGCAGAAGGGCTCATCATGAAGAAACACTCGGCCAGAGTAGCCCCTCTTAGCGCCTGCAACAGCCCGGTTCTTACTCTCACCAAAGTGGAAGGTAAACGCGGGGCAGGGGTTGGATATTTCCACCCCACCACCCCCCCCCCGAATAGAAAAATCTGCCGTCGGCAAGTGGCGAGGGGGCGAAAGCAAGATCGGAGCGCTTTCGGGGGCGGGGGGGGGTGTGGGGGAAGACCCGCACCTGCCCTGGTTCCCCGGGACGGGAGAGAGAGGCTGCCCCGGGGGGAGTCGGAGAAGACGGACGGGTTGCCTGCTGCAATTTCCCTTCCCCCTTCCCCTCTTGTGAAGGAGGAGTTGGGGGGGGGTGCAATTAGGGCATGCTCGACTTGGTTCCCTTTAAGGGGAAGCTTTCGCCAATGCGGCTCCGCTGTCCCGGGGAGGTGAAAGTCACCTTTCCTGGGGTCGTCTGGCTCGCCCTCCCCGAGGGAGTCGAGCCGGCCAGGCGCCCCTTGCTCTCCGGCCCGCCGTAAGTTCTCTCTTCAAGCGCAGGGGCTTCCCTGGTATAAACAAGCCGGAGAGGCTGGCGCATTGGAGGAGGAGGAGGAGGGCAGGAAGATGGGTAAAGGCTCTGCATTGGGCTGTGGAGGTAGGTGGATGAGGTAATTTGGCGGGAATCCACTTGGAAGCGCCTCTCGGGGGAGAACTCTGCATTCCTCCTCAGGGAGATGCCTCTTCTCTCCCCCATCCTCAGTCCCGGGGCGCCCGGTCTCCTGCTCTCGCTCGGGAAGGGAGACTTCTGGAAACACTTCAGGGCCCGCCAACTCTCGCCGCCGTTTTAAAGGAGAGGTGCGAACCGACATGCTTTGGGAAGACCGCTAGGGTCATTGCTCTGGAGACTTGGGACCCGAGGCAGGCCGTCCCCGTTGGCAGCCCAGACTCGCCGCGCTTCGGGGGAGCCGCCGCCGTCGTTGCCCGACAGAAGCCTCGCCGTAAACCCAAGCCGGGCTGCAGCAGCCGTTGAGGAGGAAAGCAGCCGTTGAGGGACAACTGAATTGAACGGGTGCCCAAAAGGCAGCCGGCAGTCCGGGGAGCGGCCCGGCGGACATGGGGAGCTTAGAAAGAAAAGGCCGAAGAGAGGGAGTTGGATGGGGACCGGGAGGGCTTGTGGCGTTGTGATGCTGGATTGCAAGGAGTTTGCAAGTTGTGGGGTGGTTTTGCTCCTTGCTAGAAACAACTTGCCCGGGAGATCGGATGGCTATGAGAGAGGCAAGGGGGGGGGGGGNGAGAGGCAAGGGGGGGGGACTAATTATTGAACAGAGAAGACACGATGGGAAGAAAAATAAATGTGTTTGGGACTTAATAATAGCGGACGTCTAGAAATGAGGAAACAGAAGAGTTGGAAGGGACCTTGGAGGTCTTCTAGTCCACTCCCCTGCTCAAGCAGGAAACCCTACCCGATATCATTTCAGACAAATGGTTGTCCAATCTCTTCTTAAAAACATCCAGTGTTGGAGCATTTGCAACTTCCGGAGGCAAGTTGTTCCACTGATTAATTGTTCTAACTAAGAAGGGGAGAAACTTTGAATTAAATGGAGAAAAGTGATGCTCCACCCTGGACTGATGCATTTGTGCTGAAGTCTTCTAGATTTACAGTCCAACTCTCAAATGTCAGGCAGCATGAGTAATTTGGAGGGTACTAGGCTGGGGAAAGAATCCATAGCTCTGAAACATCATTGCTACTACATGGAACTATACAGAATTACTCCATTCTGGAATGATTCCGCTTGTTTTTAGGGGAAAGGGGTGATCATGATTTGGTTCATCAAGCAAATATATCATAGCCACCATTTTGTTCTTCGTGTCTTGTATTACTTCAGAACGTATATGTGTTTTATTTCAGAACATATAAGCGTTTTATTGGGGGGTGGGGAATGTGGAAGAACCACATATGAGAAGACATATTTTAATATGTATGGAATCAGTGCAAGGCATTTTTGTTACTTGCTTTCTTATTTACTAGTTGGCCCAGGCCAAGCATAAATTGTGGAATGGGTTTTATAAGAAGTGACAAAAAATGTAAACAACTTCAACTGGTTGCTCTTTCCTTTGTTTTCAGGAAGTCATTTTTATTTGGACAAGAGACAAGGAGACTGTAAAAATGCTTTCCATTTATTTGCATTACAGTATTCATCCCAACCTTAAGACTCCTTTTCTTATTCTTTAATCTTCTTCATTAAAGATATGAATTTCCTGCATTCTGGTATGCAACTGCTGCTTTTAAAGATGGGGTTTTCCATGATCACTGGGAGTTAGACTGTATAACATCATCTCGCATATGTAAACATTAGTCTGCAAATCTAATTTCTATCTCCACTAGATAACCTGACTATTTGGGGAAAAGCTGGCAAGGTCTGTTAATATTTGGATGGAAGATCACAGGAAATCTCAGATCTGTAGCTTAGATTGGGAAATTTTGACATTCCCAAAGACTGACAAGACTCTTACATATTATTTCTGGGAAAATGATATGCGTGCAGTCACCAGACTTTAATCTTGATGCAAAGGATTCTACATTTTACATTAATATGTGATATTGTTTTTGTGGCTCCTGCAAAGATTAAGCTCACCAAATACAGCTTTATAGAATGCACATATATACTCTGTTTCTTTTGTCCTGTTTGTTGTTGCCAGACTGAAACTAGCTAACAATGAAATATTCACTTCAGATGCAGGATAAATAATGTTTACTACTCTGTTGTGGATTCTTCAAAACACATTTTGCACTATCTTTTGGAAACACTTTTAAAATTCTTTTGTCTGTAATGGAACATCTAGTCTATGATACAGTTACCCAGGACGCTGCTGCACTGCATATAAGGAATATGTTCCAGAAAACACATTGTGTTTTTCTCAGTATTTTCTCTGTTTTTTGTTTTTATAAAAACTATATTACTATTTGTTATGTCTCACCGGTACCAACAAAGTAAAAAGTCCAAATTTCAAACTGAAAACACAAAGAAGCAAGCAAGTCCTGGAATTACCGGGTTAATTTACTTGAGCTGATAATGTTCTTGGCAGTCTCACGCAAGCTGTCTGCCAAGTTTGATAAGAAAGCAGGAACATAAATCAAAAGCTGTCGACACACACAGAATCCAGCGAAGCCTCTCTCACTAGTTAACACGTTGTCCTGAACAAGAACCCAGAGCTAACACACCCACTTTTATTCCCTGTGGGGCGTGTCAGTCTCTCATCTCAGTCTCTGATTTGTCCTTTCTTTTTGTGTTGCATCTCACGCTTTTGCCTGCGTCTTTGCCTCGCATCAAACCAACATTCCTCAGCTTTATCCTCAGTTAGAGGCTCTGATACGCTCTCCTGATTATCTGCCGACACCTGAGGTACAATCAGGGAGGAAGATCCTGCTGAGGAGGAAAGTCCTGGGGAGGAAGTCAATTCCAAATCCTCTAACAAAGCAGGCTCAAACCTCTGAGCCAAATCCTCTCCTTCCTCATTGTCCAAGTCTGTGTCTTCCAACAAAGCAGGCTCAAACCTCAGAGCCAAATCCTCCTCTTTCTCACTGACCAAGTCCTCGACCTCTGACAAAGCAGGCTCAAACCTCTGAATCACAACACTATCCCTCACTGCAGGGCCCTCCCCCCGATTCTGACGATCAGGATGAGGTTTCAATGGGAACTGTGCATGGAATCTCCAGATAAGGTCCAGGGCGTGGACTGTGGAAGCATCCACCCAGGAAAGAGTATCCAGTCCATCCTCCAGCCTCTTGACAAAGTATTGAAAACGTCCTTTCAACCAGAGAGAATCCTGAATGCTGATCACCGTGTCATCAGCAGCGGGATCATCGTTGGGTACAGATGGAGGAACCGTAGCATGAGGAGAACAAAAAGCACACATAGGGGCATCAGGAACCAGAATGGAATGGTGGAAGACAGGATGAATGCTCATAGAGCGCAGTAGGGTGAGCCGATAAGCAACGGGATTGATGACCGCCTCGATAGGGAAGGGACCGATGAAGTGATGGTCCAACTTTTTGATCGGACGATCGACCCGTAGATGCTTTGTGGATAACCACACCCTGTCTCTCACGGCCAGCGGAGGCGTCACCCAGTGGGAACGATCCGCGAACCTTTTATAGTCCTCCTTAGCCCTTTCTAATTGCTGTGAAATCAATTGGTGAACCGAATGTAGTTCTGACAAGAAGTCCTGTGTCTCGGGAACTGGGAAATCCAAGAGCGACAATGGGAAAAACCTTGGATGGAAACCCACATTTGTGTAAAAAGGTGTCGTGTGACTGGAGGTGTGCTGGGAGTTGTTGAAAGCGAACTCTGCTAAAGGGAGATAAGTCACCCAATTGTTCTGTCAGTGGTTGACAAAACACCTTAAATATTGGCGAGGATGCCAGTCACCTTCTCTGTCCCACGATCAGTCTACGGATGGTGCGCCAACAACAAGTACACCTGTACCTGCAGCACAGTCATGAGGCTCTTCCAAAGTTGAGCGGTAAACTGGACACCGCGATCCGAAACCACCCTGGCTGGTAGACCATGCAGATGGAACACGTGTTGCAAAAATAACTGGGCAATAGTACGAGCCAACGGTAATCTCTGACAAGGGATAAAGTGAGCCATCTTGGTCAGCATATCAACTACCATGAGCACCATCGTATATCCCGACGATTTAGTGCAAAATGGTTTTGCAATGGTTTACAAACGGTGATGCCATTTTAAATACTTTTAAACAACCACTCGATTGATTTTAGTCATTTAAATCCAATAGCCAACAATCCAAAAATCACCAAGTAATCCAAATAATCCAATGCTGTTTCTTCTTGCTTCTTTTTTCCACTTTCTCTTCCTGAGTTTCTATTATTTTCTTAGAAAGTTTCAGTTAAAATGTATCTTTTAGGAATCTGGTTAAGGTTTCACTATAAGTTCCTTTTAGTTTCAGACAATCTCCTCCATTTTTCCAGATCCTGCCCTTTATTCTTTCCTTTTCTCTCCTTCCCTGCTTTTAAAGGTTTTTGAGTATCCAAAAGTCTTTATTATCCCTTTGATATTTTTATTTTCAGCTTAAATGCCTATTGATGTCAAAGTGGATTTTTGTCAATTTCTTACTTAAATCTCTTAGCTGTCAGTATAAGGAAGGGAAAGCAAAAAAACCAAAATCCTTTTCCTTCCCTCTCTCCTTCGCTTTTTCAAAGTTTTCTTTGGGGACAACGTTATTTTTTTATAATTTCAATTCCAAAATTATATTATTGTTTTTTCAACTTAACCTGGTCAACCAAAACTTTCTTTTCTTATCTTCCTCCTGCACATTCTTGTCCAGTCGAATTCTTCTTTGAGGTGGCCATTTCTGACCACCATTGCAACCGCCTTTGGGAAAGGGAGTAATGGCCAGCTGAGGAGGAGAAATGCAGCTCTCCTTGTGACCATGCTGGTGGTCTTCCCCCTCTTCACCACCTCTACAGGATGGCTTAGCCTCGAATCCAGCCGGCTCGGGCCACTCCGGCAGCGAGCACGGATCGAAACCGCACATGATCGCGGATTTCGGTCCGTTGCCCAAGAAGCTAAAACCGGAAGTCCTGGTTAAGGCAGTTCTTTGGATCAAGTCATGTTTGAAGCCCCCTACTGCTACATGCTAGGGGTGGAAAATAGTATTAAGCCACTAACCAAAGGTTGCCATGTCACCCATCCTTCTAGCTCTGCCCATCCTTCTAGCTCTGCCCTTTCTTCTAGCCCTGCTCCACCCTTCACCTACCTCACAGAATGCCCACTTCAAAGGGGAGAAGAGTGCTTTGAAGTTTCTTCCCTGAATATTCTATTCAATGATCCTTCCTTCTCTCATCTAGATAAGTTTATCTTACAGAGAACATGATGCTTGCTGAAATCCCAGCTTGCTTTCATTCCTTTAGCTTGGGATGACTTTCATAGAGAAAACTAAGGGACAAAAGGCTGCCAGTATGGAGTTTTTTCATAGAAATCTGAATGCTAGGATGCTCAAGAATTTCCTTCAGCACTAGTTTTAAATTTTTATTGATGGTTTTACAAAAATGTTAATTACTTGTAAACCTCTTCTGCATTTCTGATGGGAATAAAAACTGGTTCTTTTTAATGAACTACTAAGTGGACGAGTGAATCCTAAATTAAAATGTATTACAGTAGTCTAATTCAATGTCCTTTGCAAAATGGATGGTCTTAGTAAGAAACATTGAATAGGACCTTTTCTCCTGACTTGATCTATGGGTATTTTTTTTTCATGATGCCACCATTTCTTTGTGAATGGTGCTTTACAATAACAATGTTATAGGGCAGCAGAGAGTTTCAAAGTCTAGATGCCAAACCAATATTTAAACCTGCTACTACCCCTGAAACCAGGCCTGGAAATAATGACCCATCCTTAAACCAAGAAAGCCACTTTTCATTGTGACCTCAAGTTTGAAACCACATAGGAAAATTACTTTGGAAATAATCTGAAGAAAGAAAGACTAGTTAGAGGAAATGGTTAAGTGCTGTCAATTCCTTTCTTCTTGTTCTTATTAGAAATCGCTTCTTATGAATTAAAAAGAAGAAAGTCTGAGCATGGTTCTAAGCAACTGCACTTATGTGTAATTTGTGAAAAAGGCAGGAAAGGAAAGTTGGTGCTGTAAAATATAATATTACTGGATTTTTGCCTAGTAGGAAGCTCTATCAAACTCCCGTTGTTTCTAATATGTAACAGCAATAATAACAGCTTGATTGAGGACCTGATTGTATCGGCTTTTACAGGAAGATAGCTATCAGCATTAGTTTTGCTGCTGTGGAGTCTCCATCATGCTGAGCCGTAATGCATGGCACAGGTGGTGGGGGGGAGGAAGGAAAAGTGGGAGAATTAAGGCTGAAGGAGGAGAAAAATCTTTTTAGGACAATGAAGGCAGTGTTGTTGTGTGGCACAATGATATAGTCACTCATCCCACAATGATCTCTGGCCAAACTCCTCTACAAGAACTTCAGACTGTACGGGATGGTGAGGTAAAAGAAATGCATATGAACACAGGTAGTCCTCAACTTACAACCACAATTGGGCCCAGAATTTAAGTTGCTAAGTGATACATTTGCTAAGTGAGTTTTGTCCCATTTTTATGATTTTTCTTGCCACATTTGCCAAGTGAAACACTGCAGTGAATGAGTTAGTAAGTGAATCTGGCATCCCCATTGACTTTGCCTGTCAGAAGATCGTAAAAGATCACGTGACTGCTGGACACAGCAACCATCATAAATATGAACCAGTTGTCCAGAATCTGAATATAAATCATGTAACTATGGGGATGCTACAATAGTCATTAGCATGAAAAATGGTCATAAGTCACTTTTTTTCAGATGCAATTGAACGGTCACCAAATGAACTCTTGGAAATCAAGGACTACCTGTACTTCAGTCCAGAGTTTCCTGTCCTATCTTCTCCATTATGAGAAAGAGCTGTTCTTTGGGGATGATAAAGCTGTAATGCTAGGAAGACCCAGATTCAAATCCACCATCAGCCACAGAAGCTTACTAGCTAAACCCTTGAGTCCATCATGATCAGTCTACTAGTCTGAATTCCCTATTCAGGCTTGAATCCGTGCCAGGAAAGAGTCTAAGAGCTCTTATCAACAGTGCTCAAGGAAGGTGAAGATTGAAACTCAGCTAAGATGCCAAGCTGTCGTGTGTTTGCTGAAGGAAGGAGGAAGCTGGTTCCTCCTTTGAAGGCAAAACAGCACAAGTGATCCTCGACTTACAACCATTTATTTAGTGACTGTTTGAATGACTATGGAGATTTTCAATCATCCAGATCATAGTTGTCCCAAAACTGCTTTTTTCCAAAAGGCAATTGGACTTTCTTAGGGTTTTTTTTCTTTGAAAACATTTCACTCTCATTCAAGAAGCATCTTTAGGATATCACAATACACTGAAAAAAGTGACCCCTCACCATTTACAATGGTCAGGGGTCACTGAAGTTACAATGCAGTGAAAAAAGTGACCGCTCACCTTTTTTCACACTTACGACTGTTGCAGCATTACCATGGTCACATGATCAAAATTTGGATCTTGGCCATTAGCATCTATTTAGGATAGTTGCAATTCTCGGGGTCATATAATCACCTTTTGCAACTTTCTAACAAGCCAAGTTGATAGGGAAGCCAGATAAACCACATTACTGACTTCAAACTGCAATGATTCTCTTAATATGTGGCAAGACAGGCTGTAAAATGGAGCAAAATTCACTTTAAAACTGACTTGTTTAGCCACAGAAATTTTGCACCCAATTGTGGTCATAAGTCAAACACCATCCATTTCTGCATTATTTGGTAATGGCTGTTCCATTTACCAACATGAGAATTACTTCTCTCACCAAATCAAAATATGGTTGTTGCTGTCTATGTTTTTCTTAAGTAATAACGAGAACACAGGTCTTCTTTCTGCTTAAACCATCCTAAATGAAGCTAAAATATTGCCTATCAGACAACAGGGAGAAAAGGGATTGCCTTTGTTATCAAGGTATCTATCTATCTATATATCTTATTCTGGTATTTTTATATGATGGGTTTTTATAATGATTTCAGTCAGAGGAAATCTTTCATGAAACTTAACTACTGCCAATATGCTAGAAGGAAAGCTACTTTCTTTACTAATTTGAAAAGAAATATCCAGCATTTTTGTGTTTTGAGCACACACACGTACACACTTGCCTTAGAATATTTTAATATTAATATTTATGGGCTGAGGTGGTTAGGGTAAGAGAAGATTTGTGAATAATGATTAGAAGAAGTTCATATTTGTGTTATTCTTAAATGTGAAAAATTACAGCTTTTTTAACTGTTTGGAAGGAGATGTTCAGTCTTCAGTCCCAATGCTGTATCCATTTCTGATTATTTTGGTTAAAAGTCAGAATCAAGGCCATATGGATTTTTGTAACATATTTCTCCTAATGTGTGATATTTTAAATTTCTCTTCCTCCTAATGTATGTTTATTTGCAAGCAATTTTCATTAATGCTTATTTTGGTATGCAATTTTCCCTAATGTGCATATTTGTTATCAGAGCTTTGCAATGCAAAATTCAGAGAAGAGCAAAAATGGAAGGATAACTGTGTTCTGAATCATCTATTCATTCCACAGATTTAAATAGTGATCATTCATATTAAAATGCAAGACAATAATGTATGATGTTGACTGTATATTTTTGTATAAAATGTTGAATGTATGTTTTTGCTTTTTTTCATTTTGTTTGTTTTACTGTTCTTTTTTGAAAATTATCTGTGATTTAAATTTAAAAAATTTAAATTTAAAAAATGCAAGCCAACAATTGCCTTCCCATGCATGGATACAGTTTTCAAAAATCTATCCTACTGATACATGGAAGTTTATGTCTCATCCGGGTTAGGACTATCAGATTTAGCTGACAAAATTCTGGATCATCACTAGAGAGCAGCAAAGAGGTAGACTTTTCTGTATTTTCTGTATTCTGTGACTACCACTAATGTGGCCAGCACATGACGCATTCGGCCTAGGGGCTGGGAATTTGACAGCCCTGCTGTAGACTAATCTCTGTTTCATTGAGTCAGTGCTGTTGGAAGACATTTCTATGGTCATGTGGTTAGCATGATATCACAGAACACTGTTACCTTCCCACCAAAGTGCTACCTATCTACTCACATTTGTATGCTTTCAAACTGCTAGGGTGGCAGGAACTGGGGCAAGGATGGGAGCTTACCCAAAGAGTTGGTGTTCAGGTTTTGAACCTTGGCTGCTGGCTTTCCAGCCAACAAGTCCAGCATTTTAACCACTGAGTCACTGCATCACCCATAAATCTTAGCAGCGTCTACTAATATGGCCACTAGTAAGAAATGCTGAGAGTTATAGTTCACTGGAATTTCAGAAATGCTTTTTGTGGCTATCTTGTTTCAATAAACCCATTGCATTCTTGTTTGACATATTCAAGCCTTATGTATACTATTTGCATTTATGGATCGTTCATTTTGTTTTGAGAATATTACATGGAAACAGAGGGGTGTGGTCAGCCTCCAGAGAAATTATAATGTTAAGTAATCAAATTAAAGTGGATTTTAATGGTCCAATGATCCAATTTGAAGTGCTTAAATCATTCAGTTCATCATCTTTGGTTATGTTAAAGCAAATATAATTCAGAATACTTGAAAGACATCTTTTTACGGAAGGGACTAACAAGTCAAGCAGGGCAGCCATCTTATTTAAAGGTAATATATCGATTATGGTAGAAATATTCAAAAAGATAGAGGAATATTAATTTGTATTAGAGCAATCCTTGATTAAAATTGGCCTCTATAAATTAAAATTGTTCAATTTATATAGCTACCCATTAATTAATCATGGTTGATTAAATAAATTAATAAAATTGGGAGCAATTTATATACTTTGATGCAGGTATACCATATGATAGATGCTTTGTTGGAAACAATATTTTAACATGTTAGAAGTAAAAAAGGGAATGTGTTCAAATGTTGAAATTATTACATATTTTTGAGGGACATAACTCTGAACTCAAAAAAAATATTGTATTCATACTCCTAATTCCTAAATCAAGAATTGTTCAATAATGAAATTTTTGTATAATCTATCATTGAACAATTGACATGCTAAGATATGGTCAATTGCCTTTGTGGAATAATTTTCTGATAGTAGTTGAATATTGACTTCAAGTCAATTTCTTCTGAATCACATTTTTATCAAATTTAAGTTACATTAACAGAAATACAAGTCTTTTTTTGGTAAATTTAATTATACATATCAACTTTGATTGCTAGAAGTAAAAAATAAAAAATAAACTTTAAAAAAAAATACCCTACATGGATACAAAACAAAACATAATAATCAGCAAAGAATGACATCTTGTTCTGTTACTGGTGGGAGTTACAACATCTCTTTTCCTACTGTACGATTTGCATGATGCGACACCCAAACTGGCTCAGAATCAAGATCTGTGTTATAAATGTCAGCTTATTTGTTGGCAAATAAAGATCTGGATTTTTCTTGGCAGAACAGTATGCACAAATGCATCACGAGTCATTTATTTTCAAAGAAGAATCCTGCAATTGAAAATATCACTTTGAAAGTGTGCTGAAGCAGAACATACTCAAACTGATTGGATGAGAATATGTTATCCATCAAAACATCACTACCATTGATCAGAAAAGATAAAATGATAAACTTAGAGTGTAAATATATATATTTTCTGGAGGTAGGGATGGTTTCACCAGGAAATGAAGTCTATATATGATGCCCCTACTGCCGTGATGGCGAATATATGGCACGCATGCCACAGGTGGCCCGCAGAGGCATTTGTGCGGGCACGCAAGCCCTAGCCAAACTTACCTGTGCATGCATGTGCCTCCCAGCTTATTTTCAGCCCGTTTGAGGCCATTATCGCCCTCCCAAGCCTCCAGAGGCTTCCTGTGAAAATGGCCTCCCCTAAGCTCCAGAGGCCCTCTGGAGGCTGAAAACAGGCACTTCCAGTATTTCTGGAAGGCCCATTTTTCAGCCTCTAGAGGCTGCAGAGGCTTCCCTTGAGCCTCCAGGAGGGCACAAACGGCTTCAAACTGGCCAAAAATCAGCTGGGAGGCACATGCGCAGTGCAGGTAAGGGGGTGGGGCGGAAGGTGTTGTTGCATATGTGCAGGCGAGGCAGGCGAGGCGCATTGTGGGTGCTGGTGGGTGCACTTTCGGCACACCACAACAAAAAGGTTCAACATCACTGCCCTATTGCATTTTGACTCGCTGCCTATGTTCTAATATGACATTAAAGTAATTCAAGTATCACTCATTGAATAAGTCAACATGGGTCAGATCAACAAAAGAATGGAGGAATGGATAAGCAGATAATCCCTAAATGAAGTCTTTCTGACATTTTTTAACAGTCCTGAAGCAATGCTTCTTCTTGAATATTTCTGATAAGATAACCAGATCATTCTTGCATGTTAACCTATTTATTCCACTTATGGTTGTTTCAGCTGTAAGTTACTCCCTAACCTGCAATTGATCTTCCACACTTTGAGAGATAGATTGTGTTGTTTTGTCTTGGTTTACATCCTACTGTGCTGCATTCAAACTAACAGACATGAAAAAACAACTGAGGAAGACAAATGACGCATTTAAGTATGCCATGTTGGCAGACTTTAAAAACAATGTTTAAATATGCTCTGAATCACTTTGCTATTGAATTTTTTTAAAGTAAATTTTTAATGCCATGCCACATGAATATACAGAATGTTCCCAGGACTTTTAAAGGCTTATTGGACCTTTAATTTAAAGCATCCTCTTTATAGTTTCTCCTTTCTACCTGTTAAATAAGCAGTGACATTACTCCTTTACTAGCCTAACTACAGTCCTATAAATAGAAACTGAGATTCATTATTAGTTTTTTTCTACTTTTAAACTTTTTTTCTTTAAGATGAAAAAATGCTACTTTGCGATAAAAAGTTCAGGTGGAATAGTGGAACGATGCCAGTTTTTAACCTTCACCCTTGTCGACGTATCAGACTAACTAAAAAAGCTGCATTTAAATTATATGAGACAAAGTAAAAGATCAAAGTAATTAGGTAGAAAAACTGACCAGTGGGAATAAAAATTAGTGAAATACATTACATTACATTTTTACAAAATATGTTTGCATCTTATAAATGTTATTGATATCTGCGTTTTGACATGTTCTCTTCATTCAGTAATGAGAGATTTATATGCGAGTGCTAATCTTTTATCTTTGCAACATTACAGATTGCAAAAAATACCTTCCAAGTCATGTCAGCTTGAGTGACATGTGAGCACCCTGCTCCAAACATCTGTTACAGAGATTGTATTCGTGAAAGTCTGTCACACTTAAAAACTGGAATAAATGTGGTAGGAGACTGAGAGAGAAAAAATGTTATGAATTTTTTTTTATTTTAAAAAAACTGCTATTCTCCTAGGATCACAAATAGCCTATTATATTTTTGCAGCAGATTATAAACAATGAAGCATTGCTTAATCATTTACACAGGATTTGTGTACTTGTAATACTCTTTGGGAGCACTGCATCAAATATGGCTACCATGAAAACTGAAGTGGAATAAATTAGGACTGAAAACGAACCGCATTTGCTAAATCATTTCAAAGCAAGAAAAGGTAAAGTAAAGGAGTCTCTATGGATTTTACTCCACCAGTCGTTGTCAACTTTAGGGAGCGGTGCTCATCTCCATTTCAAGGCTATTGAGTCAATGCTGTCCAAAGACATTTCTGCGATCATATGGCCAGCATGACCTCAGAGTGGTGTGGCCTAGAGGTGGAGTTCTCACCTCACAGTCAGAAGGCTGTGTGTTCAATCCTAGGTAGAGGCAGATATTTCTCTCTCTGGGCACATTGAGAATATATCTGCTGAACAAAACTCTGCATTGGCATCCAGCCATTAAAACATTCAGTTGCCTAGACTCCACCCCACAAGAGATTATGGGGTCATTAACTGAAGATGATGATGATGATGTGGCCAGCATGACCTCAAAGAGCACTATTAACTTTCCACCACCATGGTTCCTATCAATCTACTCGCATTTGCATGCATTTCCAAGAAAGATGGAGAAAAATTGCAGTTGCTAAAATAAAACAGTAACTTCCTGGTACTAAGAGTTGCAAGTACAACTAAAATGTATTGCGTTTAAGGTACAGTGATCATATATATTTAATACAAAGGACAGACCTTTATTTCAGAAAGCTATCCTTTAGGTTTATTTTTCAACAACTCACTTTATTTTGGTCCTTTTGAACCACTGCCAGTTGAAATCCACAAATTTTAAAGTCGGCAAGGCTGGACACCTCTGCTGCAAATGGATATCCTTCATTAGGACTCTGCACATGTTGAAAATAATTCAGCAGTCCTTTGAAATTGGTGCAAACACATTCAGTACTCAACTAGCCCATGTTTTCATTCCAGACATCTGATCCATAGTGGACATGACTGGATGCTGTGGAAGAGGAAGAGGCAGATGAAGGCTGTAGAGGTCTGCACAGCAGGGCTGCTGGACTGCCTGGACTGAAAGTGAGATCCAGGTGAGTTGCTCCCCCTTTTTATAGGTAATATAGGTTTTCCACTAGGTGTCATTTTGATCCTCTAGGCATCTCTAGACATCCTTAATATCCGAGATAGCGTCCCCTCTCGAACGTTTTTTCCATTTTAAATGCTTTTCTTTGCGAAGAGCTGCATGCGCTTTCATCCTTCTCCATCCGTTCTGCATCCGTTCCGCGTCCGTTCCGCTTCTCCCTGCGTCTGAGCGGATTGAGTTGCACGGATGCCGTAGCGATCTAGCGGATATAGCGGATGCGTAACGGATGCAGAACGGATGCTAGCGGATGCAGAATGGACGCATTGGATACATTTTCCGCGCAAAATCAGCTCAAAAACCCTCGAGCAGGATGAAATGTCAATAGACGGATTGCTGGACAGATAGAGAGGAAGCAAAAACGGAGGCAGTGAGTAATAAACGGAAGCATCGCGTTAACCAACGGATGGTAAGTGTTTTTCTCCGTTTTACATCCTCTTTCCATCCGTTGGTGCAGTGTGACAGGGGCTTTAGGTTGAATCTTGCTGAGTGATGCAATGAAGGGCAATTCAATGGCTTTTCCTGAAGGAGGTAGATCTTTGTTATGTAGAACAGAATGACCCAGGCCTTAATGGCCCTTAACAAAGATGGGGGGGCTGAGTTTCTGTCTCCCTTTTAGGGAAATATTCTGCCCTTTTAATATTCCCTAGAATATTTCATTTTTCTAGGGAAAGTGTGGGTGCTTTCTACATACCCTTTGTTTTAACCAACCAATGTAAAGCCATCTTCAGAAGTAATTATGTCAATGAAGATTTGTAGGAAATCAGCACTCACCTCTCTCCTAGAAGAATGAAATATTCTAGGAAATATTAAAAAGGCAGAATATTATATTTCACCATATGAGAAATTGAGAAACATATTTTTTAAGGCAGGAAGCAGACTTACTCTTAATAGCCCCCACCTCTTCAATAGCCCACAGCAGATGTCAGCACTTAAGAGATAAAGAGATGTCTATTCATAAGCAAATGTCCTCACTCAAGATCTTTCAGGGCAAATCCATTAAGCCATAATAGGAATTGCCCAAAGCCTTTTCATTACATCACCCAGCAAGATTCAACCAAGTTACCCCTGCATGTCCCCACAGGAGTCTGACAACCAATCAGGATACATTTCTTGCCACAGGAACAGGAAGCAAGTTCAAAGCCCAATGGAGATTATAAATCTCCCTCCCTCTCTCACTCATGTGCTTTTTTGTGCCCAGGACCTCGAATCAGGTGGTCCTGTCCACCATTAAACCATCTTTTCAAGCACTCATCATGTTTCCAGTGTCTTTCTCCCCACTTGGAACTGAACCCAGATGGACATTTCTACCAACAGATTCTCCGTCATCCAAGTAGGGTTGTTTGAAGGTTGAGTCACGGCAACTGGATTCCACCTTTAGGCAACTGAAGGAATCGGTATGACTCAATGACTCTCTGCCTAACTCTCTCTGACTGGTGAAGCTGCTTGGATGAGTAGCAAAATGTCTCAAACCAACAAATCCAGTTGTCATGACTCAACCTTCAGACATCTTCAGAAGTACTTTCTTTTCAGCAGAATCTTTGGGTAAATTTTGCTCTGCACCTTGCATGTGCCTCCGATGTGGTGATCACTTGGCAGCCTTCTTTGATAGAATTAAATACTCAGAACAGAATCAGCCAGCACTGAATTCATTTACATCCACTTCTAAGAAAAGCCAACCTCTTCTATTTATCTATCCCCTTCCATTAGCTTATTAGTGGCATGTGTATACATAACTGTCTGTAAAGAGGGTGGGGTGGAATAAAGGAGAGAAAAGACTCCCAGAAATCATTCTCCAAAATACAGCTAGACCAGGATAAAAAAGATTAAAATAATTGTCTGAAAATAAGGTATTTCTAAAAATGCCTTTAGGTCCAACACAACTGCAGGTGACTATAGTACATGGATAAAATCATGCTGTTTTGGGGCAGCGGTTCAAAAGTGGTTGTTATTGTCTTTTTTGAGATGTTTTTCAAGTTTGCATCTAGTCTACCACTTACTGTATATACAGTACTTTGGTATTCTTCCAATCAAATCCTAAGGAAGCTAAACTTCCTTCCCTGGGAGCTTAGACAAGATCAGCCAATAACTGCCAGTTACGGAGGCAAAATAATATAACGCACTTTAAAAAAAAACAAATTATTTTCCATCTCCCGTACCAATCATTTTCTCATTCCCACAGAGAACCACAAAAGACCGCTTTCCCCTTGTTCCTTCTCTTAGCATAGAAAACAAGGGAAGAAAACAAAGTAAGAGAAAGGGGAAGCCACACCATAAGGGAACAATGGAGAAAGAAAAAAGAGCAATTAATCAGAAAAGGAAAGAAAAGAGACAAAGTAGGACTACCAGATGTAGATTCCACAAACCCAGCTCATACACCAAAAGCTAATTTTGCTGCCACAAAATGACCCCTTGGATTTATGACATGGTCTGAAGCTCGGTTATTTATTTATACAGCATTTATTTATACAGAAAATTGGTGAGAGATAGTGGAAAGGGGTGGAAGGTAGACTATCAAAAACAGGGTGAGGGATAAAATAAGTTTGAAAAACACAAGCATAAAAACAGAAAAGCTACCAGCCTCTTACTGTCAGATCCGTGTATCTGCCATTCTTCAATGGAAGAAGTGGGGGAAGTTGGTACAAGTAATCCTTTTTGATGTAACCTGAATATATTAAATCTTATATTGAATCTGTATAACTTGCACATGATATTCAACTGCAGGACTGGAACTAGATGGCTAGAAACTTGTCACCTCTTGAAGAGATAGCAAGAGGAGAAGGGACCATAAAAATTCCAGCTCTGGAAGATAATCCCTGGGAAACTCTTCTAAGAAAGTTCCCCATCTAAATAAGGGGAGGAGTTCTAACTCCCTTTACCTGTTAGTATATGCCTGGAAGCATCTTAGATTCTGCTTTGACTAGTACTGGAATCATTTCCTTTCAGTAAAGAATTGCTTTTGAAGTGCCAAGCTTTCAGAAGTTCATTCTTTTTTGAAGTGCCAAGCTTTCAGAAGTTCATTCTTTTTTGGTTGAAGGGGAAAAAGTCCATTGCTTACACTTACCAGATTTGAACCTCAAGAAATGTTTGAGTGAAGCAGAGAACAATGCAGATGGACTATATCTGAACCAGGATTATTACCAGGATATCTTGAAACAGTATCCAGGTGCTCAGCTGGGCCACAAAGGGTGATGGATAGTGACTATACTTGTCTCTGTTCAGGAAAATAAATATTAACAAGCCCATAGCCGAGATATAGGGGTGGTCCTATCATCTGATTTGGAAACCCTAGATGTCTCTATGGCGAAATGTATTTATTACTCAGTTAAGGTCCCTTACTGAAATCACACACGTATTTCATTCTAAATCAATACTAGGCACTTAAGAGTTTCTCAAAGGACAAATGCTAACTGGCAAACTTTCACCTATTCTTAGTATACTGTAGATCAATTAGACAAACTGTATTAATATGTTGCTGGATTTCATAATATTATGTTGTGTTTGTACATGTTTATTAGATTTATGTTCCACTTTTCTTTAGGAATTCAAGATTGTATATATTCCGATTTCATGAATACCATTGGATGTTGACTTCTAATCAACATGTTGGGTGGCATTATTGAATCTTTTGAACCAATGAAGTTGTTGCTATTGCATTGGGGTGTATTACTTTGTAATAGCAAGTTTAACCTTTGTTTTTATTTTCCTACAGTTGTATCACAAGATTTTGTCCCCACCCACCCACCCTCTCAGGTTTCAAATTCTACTTGTCTCAGTGACAAAAAAAGATCACCACAGACAACCCCATGCATTTTAGTTTTGCGAGCAGAATCACACTCAGGGTCAGCAAATTTTAAATGTCCTGAGAGGGAGGTAACATGTTTTTTTCTCTCTCTTTTGTTGTCAAGGTACAGGGAGATGGTTCTGTGATATTTTCTGCTTCATGTGCCAAGAGAACATGGTTAGTTTGGGATATAATAGCCCTTGACTTGAACAGCTCAGGGGCTGATATTTTCTAGTTTGCCTTCAGCATCAAAATCCTTTCAGTAGCACATGATCTTATTCCTTAACAAAAGATTATCTCAGGAAATGTCAACCCTGATGTTTTTCTCCCCAAAAGTTTTAGATAGCGTGGAATGGGGCTGCTGCCTGCAAAATATGAATTTTGTGAATGAATGAACAAACATGAAGTATTCCTGCGAGTAATCGAACATGCATAAAGTAAGCGCACTTTTGTTTCCACTAAAAACATTTTTAATGTAAATGTCATAGCGTGCTCCTGGCATTGATCTGAGAATGAATGCATTATTCTAAATTAGATATGTGAGTAAAAGGGATAAAAGTCTATATGAAATAAATAAAGTAAAATAGCCATGGCACACACTAGATTTTATAAACAATGAAAGAGGATCAGGCAAGGAAACAGGAACAGAAAAGAAGCAGCCCTATTCCTACCTACAACAGATTAATTGCATCAAACTGGTGTAAGATCAGCTTCTTTGTTTTGAAATACTTCCCCAATATTGTCTGTGGAGATTCTCAGTCATCCAGGTCATGGTAGTCCCAAAGATGCTTTTTCAAGAGGCAACTGGAGTTTCTAGTTTTTCTTTGAAGGCATTTTGCTTCTCATCCGAGAAGTTTCTGATATTGTTATTGAAGTTCACTTTCACTAAAGGCTTGAAAAGACCAGACAGCAGCACAGGTTGTTGTTTTTGAGCAATGTGGGCAGTATGTTTAGTTAGTATCAATATATGTAAGCATGATGACTCCCACACATGCTTCCCCAAATGCCTCTCCGGGTGTCAATTCTGGAAGAGGATGGTCCCAGGCATGCCAGGAGAGGAGTTGGTCAATGGCTGTGAGTCCAAGTGAGAGGCAGTGGTTGATGGAATGGAACCTGGACAAGGAGCCAGCTGATAGTGATTTGGCTGAAGCACAGCTGCAGTAGAATAGCCCTGAAGCTTCAGGCAGGGAAAGCATGAAGTTTCAGCCGGTCATTGGTGAGGAAGAAGAACTGTCTTCTGCACTGCTCGGAGAACACATAGAGCAGATAAAAGACAGGAGCAGTGAAGATCAGCCCAACTATTTGATAGTTTCTTGGCCTATAAAGGCAATGGGGAAGAAATTTACTTTTAGGCTTACAAGATTCTATTACAGTATGACTGTAATCTTACAATATAGCTGGAGCTAGTACTTCTGGACATGTTTCTTGTCTAGACTACTTTGCAATGCCGGAATTGTAAGAAAGGGGCTGTATACTTTTAGAAATTACAGAATACATCTTTTAGAAAAGCTGAGTGTTCCCAGGGACAGATTGTAGCGATTTTATCTCAGTTTAGAATTTGCACCCAACAACAAATTTAGTTACTATTTAGTTTAAGCTTTGTTATCATTTGGCAGCTTAACTATAACACTTCGTGGCATATCTTTAGTTATCCCTGTCCTCTTATGTATTCATTTGTGCTACAACAATCTATTTTATGTGGGGGTTTTTTGCCAAGGATATTCTTTTGTCACAGTTTGATGACAAGACTGCTAGCTCAAGTTGGAGAATTAATGCGCATCAAATCACTTTATCTGTTACTACAACTGCAGGGACTCACTTAACAACTGTGGCAAGAAAGGTCATAAAATGGGACAAAACTCTCTTAACAACTACCTTGCTTAGCAACATAAATTTTTGTCTCAATTGTGGTCGTAAGTTGAAGCCTACTTGCATATGATTAAGAATTGTAGTTCAACAACATCAAGAAAGTAATAATTTCCCACTCCTACTGTACCTCAAGATTTAAATAAAAGATTCATACCTCCCTTCATATCACTGAATCACACTGAATTCCATTACTCTTGAGTGTTCCCAGAAGCATTAACATTCACTGCAATGTGAGGTAAAGTAAGGAAATCAATATTTCTTTCTGATTTCTTTTTCCTGGGTTTTTTTTTCCTTATCTTTCTATCTCCCTCCCAGTAAGAAGGCTTAGATTAGAATGCTTTAACTATAAGTTTGAGTCCCTTGATTTCAATAAGTTTGAGTCACTTGATTAGAAAATTGGACTGGGAGAAGTTGCAGAAATTTCAAACTGACTGTAGAGGTAGCGAGTTGGATTTCTCTTAGTCATACTTAAAGTCAACACACTGAAATCAAGGTGACTTAATTTAGTCATGACTAACACGTTTCATTGATTTAATTGGTTTATTCCAAGCATGAACAAATCTGGATTTCATTTAGAGGAGCAATGGGCTTAACACAATATAAAAAGAAATTAACGGAATTGAATTCTACCTAAAATACGGTGCTCCACTCACACATGCTTTACGCTCCAACCCTAACAAATGTGTACAAAATGTTTACACTTAACAAGAAATGCTGACAAACTGCTCTAAGCCTTTTTATAAATGGAAACATAGTGTGTGGGTTTTTTTAGTTTCACTCTGCATGCAAATGTTCTACTTTATTGTAAAAGCAAATGTGAACTCACAGTAAAAATGTAATTATTCCACAGAGGCACTTGGTGTTTCCATTTTTTGACCATTATATTCCGAAGATGCTTTTTAAATCTCTTGGCTGCTTGCCTTGCAGGAGTCAAATCAATGGTATATGTTATCAACAGGCAAATACACAAAGTAGTCTTTTTTTTTTATCATACCTGTATTCCAGAATGCAGCATTATTGGCTAACTTTGCATTTCAAACCCCAATATGACTCATGCTAGAGATAATTCATTTTATATTTTGCCAGATAGAACTGGCAATTATATTTTAAAATATTTATTTTTACACCTTTTATAAAAGATAAGCTTCCATGGTTGCATTCCATCAACACGGCATTGTGACTTTGTGTGTGGCTAAAGTGCCACCTACTGTATCACCAAGAATTTACAGGAATTACTAGTAAACCAGATCAGAAAAAGAGGATCATATAAAAAATCTCAGCCCATTGTTGTACATGTATTAATCTCAGCCCATTCTTGTACATGTATTTTGTTTTCTCAAATAATTCAGTGGTGCATCAGACTTGTGCAATGCAATATTACCAGTTATTTGGAACTGCCTTCATTGGATTTCAAAGCAGATATTTGATTTGAAATAGGGTTTTGAACTGAAACATTGAGATACGCTGTGTGTTTTATTTTATGAAATATGCCAACAGAAGAGACTTTTTTGCATGTATTACACAGAAGACTCACAAATATCTCCAAGTACCTCTTTTGATACACCTTGGCTATTGAGAGCCTTTGATAATAATTGGGCATCATTTTGCACAACCGTTCAGTGGGACATTTTGATTGAAGCAAAACACCACTTCAGTGATTCACATATCCTAATTACTAAAGCTTCACCAAAAGAACAATGTTAGTATCTTAGAAGCTCCAGGGATATCCATTACATTAGCATGAACCTTAATGATAGGAGATATTGGATTTCTTCAGTTATGTGCATGAAGCATTATGAAGCAAACACACAAATAATGTTGGTATAAACACCATTTCATGGTAGGAAATATATGCTTTTTAAAAATATATATACATAACAAACACCTTTAATTATGTATATGCCTACAGTAGCTAGCTCTATTTTTTTCAAAGAAAAAAGAATGCTTCAATGACTATCATTCATCCTTATAAGCCTTAGAATACTGAGCATCATTATTGCTTTTCTCATTACCTACACCTTTCTGCTCATCTGAAGATCCCAAGGCACTAGTCCCTGTTTACCACAAATAATAATAATAAAAATAATTTTAAAAGGCATTGATTAAGATAACAGCTTTGAAAAATGAATTCAATTCACACTTTCTGCTTGTCCTGGAAAAAGGGTGAGGCAACTTTCATTTTGAGAAGGCAGGAATGGAAGTTGTCATCAGGAATGGAAGATGACAACCACAGCTGGGTTCTCTGGCTTTCCATCCAAAGTTGTGTTTCCTTCCTGCTGTGGCTGGGAGGGCAATCCTGTTCACCTGCTGTGCTTCACTCTGACATAAACAAATGCTCTAATCCTGCAGGGTGCTCTTGTGGGAGCCCTTTTCCAGTCCTTCATCTCCACTTTCAACATTAAAGTCCATGTCACATTGCACCAACGGATGCAAAGAGGATGTAAAATGGACAAAAAAGCTTGCCATCCGTTGGAAAACGCGATGCATCCGTTGGGACCACCAGGGCCCTCAAAGCCCTGCTGCTGAGGGCCCCGAACCTGCCAGAGGGGAGGAAGAGACAAGGCAAGGAGAAGGGAGATGAGAAAAGAGTACTCCATTTCGAAGACCATGAGGAGGAGGTGGCTGGAATGGTGAGGGAACAAGTACCTGTGGAGGAAGGCCACAGGCTCTATGCGACAACCAAGCGGAAGCAGGGCAGCGTGGAGGAGAGGTGGGAGAGCCTGGGCTACCACTTTCAGATGTACTCCTGGTTGGTGAAACACATGGCATACCTGTATGGCAACGCTGCACCTGAAGAAAATCCGGGCAGGCCGCTGTCAGCTAATGACCGGGGAGACTATGTATGGCCAGGTGCAGCTTCCTGGAGGGTGGAGATCCACCACCGAGGGCACCCCCTGTCAACCTTCCCTCAGACGGCCCACAGAGAGCCACTCCTCATCCAGCAGAGTACAGCTCCTTGTCCAGGCAGTGTAATTTGGAGGCCCCGAAGGAGACCCCCCGACAGCTGCACTTCCCATGCCAGAGGAAGCTGGAAGGATCCCCTGTCCTCAGATTGGAGCCAGAAGAAGCAGCCATCAGAGACCAACCCACACCCACCCAGCTCCACCTTCCCAGAAAGCAGGCAGAGAGCAGACAAACAAAAAAGGACAGAGCCACACTGTCCCTTGGAGATCAGGGACAATCAAGCCAGCACAGATCTCTCTCCCAGCTGGTCCAATTTTCGGAAAACATACCTCCTCTAACTGCAATAGCCCTTCATCAACCTACGTGAGCCAGAACCTCATGGACAATGCCCCGAGGCCAGGACCAGCGACTGAAGGAGAGGATCACAGCTTCTGCCACCCTCCAGGCCAGCTGAACCTGCTCCTACCCACTCCAGGTCTGCTCTCCACCCCAGGCGATGTCACAGCCCTTCCCAGATTTCAACAGCCCCTGTGCTACCAACCTACCACTACCAGGATACTTCTTCACAGGCAGAGGCAGCCCTTCCCAGTCCAGGCCCAGGTTCAACAGATGCCACAGACGCCACAGTTGCTCAGCTGACCCAGCTGCGACCAGACAGCCCCACCACCACTCCTCCTTCCCTCACCCACAGCCAAGCCTTCGTAGAACATCTGTCATCAGTTTGGGCCTCACATCCCAGGTATTGATGAAGGGCTCTCATCTCACGGGACTGAGTCAAGCTCTCTGAGAGCTTTCCTGCACACACCACCTCCTTGTTGTTTACTTTTTGGGGCCAGGGCACCCCAATGGCACCTATCAGATCAGCACTCCAAGCAATAGCCACCTCCACAGTCCCTGGCCACCTTTACATCTGAGTCATGGGCATGACTGCAGAGTGACTTAGAAGAGTGCAGAGACTGATGTTAACCGTGTTCACTTTATCTTTGCTTAAGACCACTTTACCCGGGTTCATTTTTGCTTTTTGAATAAAGTCAACATTTGTTATTACATAAAGGGTTATCTTTGGCTTCACACACTTGGTTCATTTTTTTGTACTTAAAAAGTGTTCAGGAAAACTTTGAACAAAAAGGGTTAAGCCTTTGCATGCTTGTGGGATTGGTAAGGATAGCTGTGGGATGGATAGCTGTGGGATGGTAAGGAATTAGCTTGGATGATAGCTGTGGGGATGGGTAAAAATACGCAGTGGGATGGGTAATGGATAGCTGTGGATTGGTAGGGATAGCTGTGGGATAATGATAGTTGTGGGATGGGTAGGATAGTTGTTGATAGATAAACCTCCCAGTGCAAGCATAGTGGGACTGTATGGTCGCATCCTCCCAGCTGCCACACATATGGCCCTTTATTATCAATAACAATTTAATCATTGATCAACACATTTCACATAAACAAAACCTTGATTAACATCCTGTTCATTGTAGGGCCACTCACATACATGTCACAATCTCATCAGTGTTACGACACAGGCTCAAGGAAGCATCCATTAAGCATCTACCATCCTGTCTTGCCACTCCACTGCTCCAGCTGGGAGATGCACCAGTGTTTCAGGAGGTTGCGCTGCTTCTTCCCTTCACTGAGGCTCTGTGGGTTGTTGCACATTCACAGTGTCATATCAGGTTTTGTCTCTGCCTCCATTCACCAGGCTCCATGTCCATTGCCCTTGGTTGATGGTCGCACAAGCCTGTTCTGGCAACACTGGGTAGCGGTGGCAGCATTGAGATTGTGCAGGGTGCAGCAAGCTTCCACGATGCTTCCTCACAGTCTGTGGGCGATGCTGATGGTGGTGAGGGAATACTTGGAACGTGTTGGCCAGGATGCAAAGGCGTTCTCCATCACCCAATCTTGCCTGGATCACCTGTAGTTAAGATCCTCTCTTCATGGGTAGGTATCTTTCAACGGTTAGCGGCTTCATGAGTAGGTTCTGAGGGAGAAGGCGTCATCCCCACGGATGATAGGGCACATTTATGTGTTTTGGGCTAGGGTCTGGATCTGAAAACCCATTGATGAGGTTGCGTTCCAGCCCACCCTTTAGGTTCACTGGTGTTGTATATCTGGGCACTGTGAAGCTGACCCGTTGCCTGAATGCATCAATGTACATGAAATTTATCAGCATAAACCATGGCATAAGAGATGATTGCTGAAGAAAGCCCTTGTAGTTGAAATAATTTGGACCCTGAGTTGGGTGGAGCTTTGCAGGCCACATGCTTCCCCATCTATGGCTCAACGGTGTGTGGAAAGTTTCACCTCTGATGACCACTGCTTTTGCAACTTTCCTCCAGCCCTTCAGTGGTGGGACACTGGAGGAGCTCCTCCATGTATTCTTCAATGAGTGGCCTGCACCACTTTCTCTGACCACAATCTGATGGGTGTTGTGTGGCACCCTCCAGCATACTGCATGTTTCTGGTATGTGGTCCCAGAAGCCAGGTGGCGCAGAGTCAGTGCACCTTTCAGTCCAGGCTTCCAGGCCTGGATTGGCAAGTTGGTGCTTGGCTTGGTCAACCTGGGTCTCAGACGTCCACAACTTCATCAAACTGGCTTTGGGGGTGTGGGGGGGGGCCAAAATCCCCAATGAAAATGGGTGCATGGAAATTTGCAAACACGAGGGGGGTTCTTCCTGTCCTCAGCTCCACCATCAGCTTGTCATAGAGCTCCAAATCCACCTCTTTCTCCGATCCATCTTCGACCCAGACAGCTCTTGGACGTCTCCTTTCTTTTGCGTAGAAAAGGTGAAACAGTCTGAAGAGGGCTTTGGTTTCTGGTGATTGAATGATGGCAGCTACCAAAAGGAGTGTGCGATGATCCATGGTGGACTCAATGGATGATGTGGAAGGCACAAGAGCAAGGCTGAAGAGGTCTGCACACCAGGGCTGCTGGACTGATAGTGAGATCCAGGTGATTCCTCCCCCTTTTTATAGGAAATGTCGGTTTTCCGCTAGGTGTCCTTCACATACTCTAGACATCCTCCAGACATACACTCCCATATACGAACTTTTTGTCCGTTTTAATGCTTTTTATCCGAGCTGCATCCACTTTCATCCTTTCTTATGTCCGTGCTACTTACACTGTGTGGACTTCAGCGTACCTTTCGCTTCCTCCCTCTTTCCGCTTTCTGCTGGAGTGGATGTGAGTTGCGCAGATGCCCAGAGGATTCCGACGAGGATAACATATCGGATGTGTAATGGATGACAATGGTCGTAGAACGTTTGTTGTCTGTATGTGTCGCAGATATAGATTCATACGTGGCAGAAAAGTTCATCCGCTCAAAAAGTTTTTTGCAGCTCAAAACTTTTTGAGCGGATGAAATAGCAGTAGATGGATGTTTGACGGATAGAGCGTATGAAAGACGTACGCAGTGAGTACACAACGGACACTGCA
>BHFT01032210.1:0-34219 GCA_004320025.1 Laticauda laticaudata
AGAGATTGGACTGCCATTTGTCAGAAATGGTGTAGGGTCTCCCGCTTGGGCGGGAGGTTGGACTAGATGACCTACAAAATCCCTTCCAACTCTGATTATCTGTTATCTGTAAATGGAGTGAGGCAGTATAGGACAGGTGGCAAAAAAAAGTCAAAATGGCAGCTTTGAAGACATAATCAGCTGCCATCTTGACTGTTTTGGAACATCTCAGCTCAGGAGGAAAGATTTCTGTTATAGTTTAAGATTAAGTTATAGGTTGAAATATTTTTTTTAATAATAAGCAATAAGTATTTGCTATTGTTCCCATGAGTAAATCCCATCATTCCTAAAGTGCCAACTTTTTGGTCAGAAGTCTCTCTGAAAGACCTTTCTATCACATTCCTTTTAGGGAGCTCAGTTAGTGGCAAATTCCTCCAGGGACTGAAAGAACTGTACACTGTCATTTCTCTATGACCAGCACGAACAGCGAAGGCTAGAGGAATAATTACTCTTTAAATCACCTTTCCATCCCTGGACTTCATCATTCATGTTGGAGGAGACTGAAAGTCTCAGCACACCCAGAATATATATTTTGCAACATTTCTCCTGCTGAGATGACAGATAATGGCAATTCCCCCCATAGCATTGTCCTTCCTCTAATTACAAAAAAAGTACTTCTATGTTTCGAAATATCCTCTTTTTTCTGTCTTAAATGAAAAAGGAAACTTTGCTTCCTCATCACTGCCACTTGCGAACAGTTGGCTGGGAGTAGAAAGAGTCTAAGGTCCACCTTCAATTCTCTGTTAGCCAATACAATTTTCCAGCTCTGCTCTCAGTGGTTTTCTATAGATTTTCTGCCTTCTTTCCAACCACAGAGAAAAAATACATACTCGAAACTTTTGCATTATCGTTCTCGTTTTATTTCCATCATCACCTGCTGAATGCTTAAGAACCCTTATCCTTGAAAGATTAACACATTTGTTGAGATGCCAAACTGCCTGTGAAGAGGATCTTTGCATCCAACAATCTGATGGCTTTTCTAAATACAAACTGTAGGAGTGGAAAGATAGAAATTAACAGAAGCAAAACAGGGTATGAGAAGGAATTTAACCCTTTCCCCTCCATGATTGTAATTCTTCTTTTGCATTGGATATTAACTTTCAAGGGCCGTTCCCCAGGGTGCATAATTTAACAAAAGATGCAGAATTAAGGCATCCTGAGTCTTTCACATTATATTTTAAAAATTTTTATATATAACTGTTGTGGTTGCTAAAGCAGTCTCTTACAGAATTTTGGTTCATGTGCTGGGATGAAATGCAAAACCATTAAGTTAGGTCTCCTCTTCTTTGATTTCCCAATTCATCGAAAATCATGTCCTCATGACTTCTTAATCAGTTAACTGTGCTTTGTTGATAGCCAGGAGTAGTATTACATATTTCATTCATGGTTTTCCAAAACCAAGCTTATGACAAAGCAGGAAGCAAACTTCATTGTCATATCTTCTAGGCCAGTTCTGAGCAACTGATGTACCTTTGGTCAACCAGCTATGGCAGGGGTCTTTAAACTTGACAGCTTTAAGACTTGTGGACTTCAACTCCCAGAATCCTCCTCCAGTCATGTTGGCTCAGGAATTCTGGGAGTTGAAGTCCACAAGTCTTAAACTTGCCAAGTTTGAAGAGCCTTAAGCTATGGCTTGCCAAAACTTTGAAGTTAGAGAAGGAATAAGAACTAGATGTGATGGAATCTGCTAAGGAGTTGGATTCCCAGGAGGGAGGGGGTGTAGAGGAGTAAGAGGCACTTCAGTCCAGATATGATGTGTGAGAGAAAGAGAGTGAAGACAGCTCCTTCCCAATAGTTCACAGAACATACTGTAAATGCAAACAGTGTAGACCTCACTCTGGCAAGATTTGGATATAGTTATAAAACATTGAAGAACTCAACTTGGAAGAATCACCTTGTGTCAGTCTTAATTTTTGGGACTGACATTACAGCAAGACACAGTACTTCAGCCTGAAACCCCTTTCTTTAAAATCCAATTGTTTTATATGAGACAATCTTGGTCAAGAAGACACAGCACTGCCTGAAATATAGTTAACCAGGATTTCCAGGGATTGTCTTGGGAAAGGATAGTGTTTTAGCATTCTTGTCCTTTTCTATGATCAATGCAGCAAGGCTAAGTTATAACTCTTGTGACAAGAGCAACACTTCTTAAAAAAAAACCCTATAGATCAACAGATCGACCAATCAATTGACTGACAGACAGACATAGACAGATTCCCACTCTGAAGTGCATTCCTGTTATTTAATTTTTAAAATAGAATTTCTACATTCCATCCTAACTGGCAATTACCTCCCTTCAGCATTTAACTGAATGTTCAACTTATACAAAGCAAGGAATAGCAGAAACTGGCAAAATTATTTTCTAATGCTTATTTAGTTTGGAGTGTCGTGATATTTTTGGAAACTGCTACATCAAAGCTGCATTTTTCAAATCAGGCCTAAATTTTGATTTTAGTGAGGACTCTTTTATTCTTTCAACCACCTGTAGTCCAATCATTAAAATTCAGAAACCCCTATTTAATACAATTTGTTTGAAGCATAAGCAAACCATATTGGCAAAGTAATGATGCACAGACCTATTTCATCCTTCCTTACAGTGATCTCAAAATAAATAGCTTGCAGCTGCTTCTTTTAACTGAGATATCTGTCTTCCAGACCATGAATATGTTCCATTTCCTCGTTTTACAAGTAATTAAATTATTTCTGCAATTAAGGCTTGGGTCCACTATTCACATTTCTTGTAACCATCTGATATTTGCAATCACATACATACAGGATATCAATAACCAAAGCAAGAGCTACTGTCATTTGTTGTTGCTAAAGGAGTAAAAGAACCACTAAGTGTATTGGGAATTTGCTATAATTTTAGATATCTGGACTGTGGTTTTTGTTGTTTCTGTTTTGAAAAAAAATATTCCTGAATGCAGAAAAATGGTATGACTTTCCATAACTGATTCTTTAATATTAGCTTCTGCATTTATTCTACTCACAGTACCTAGAAACTCAATTCAGATTCCTGGAATATTAGTTAGCACTGCTGCGGTGGATGATATCACTGGACAAGACATGTAGGGTTTCCTGCCTAAGCAGGGGGTTGGACTAGAAGACCTCCAAGGTCCCAACTCTTCTATTCTACTCTATTCTATTCTGTTATAGAAATGTTTTTAGCAGGAATGCCCACTGACTCAAGCAGCCACTGTATGGGAAGAAAAGAGAAGTATTTTGGTGCAATTTTGGCTCAAAAATCAACTGGGTTCACCTGTTGCACAAAGACATCGTATGTTGAGCCCTGGTTTGCTGAACATATCACTGCTTAATTAACCACGGCTAAAATCTTATGCTAATTTGAGTTCCATGTATAAGGTAGTAGAATGGATAAGCCAGGTCATTGATTGAGGCTAAGAAAGCATACTCAAACTTCATATATTCCATAGGAATTTGGATATTCACTGTAACTCAGAATTTACTTCTGTTTCCCATAATCCAAAATAAAAGAGTGTTTGGTAACAGCTAAATTCAATTTAGCTCCAAGGTTGTCTTTATGTTATGTCAAATATGTAATTCACCAATTTGGTCTTACATGGAGCCACCTAAACAGCGTGGTTATATTAAAGCTACCAAAACAGGCCCAACTCTAAATGGCCACTAGGGAGCGGCCTTAAGATTGTCATGTTGCTGCCATCTGGTGGACATTTGTAGCTTTGCAGCCAAAGGACAATGAAGAGTCATGGAAATTTAAAGTAAGTAAAATGGACCTTTCCAAACAATGGCAAAAATTGCTTGGAAATAAATGCTTCTTTGCTCTACTGAAAACATTTACAGAAAATTTGTCATATGCCATGATATACCTGAGAAGGACCAGGCAAGCTGATGAAATGAGTAAAACGGCAGCCTGTCATTCTACAGTGCAAGCTGCAGGATTCGCTTATTTTATTGGTTCCCAATCAAGGTAATAGTCATTCCAGTAGGTTCTTGTAACCTATGATCAGGATTCAAAATTCTCTCTAGAAGCATGAAGAAATGTTGATTGACTATTTACTAGGCCTCTGGAAACCATTTTCTTATGCTAAATTTATTCATTCCACAGACATTTAAAAACCTCTCCTTTAAAAAGGAAAACCGGGAAAAATATTTAGAATTTGTGTTTATGTTTGTATATATGTAAATATGTACATACATATATGTTTGTGTGTATGAGGAGGGATGGATAGTTGTTACAGAAATGAGGAATGAGTTTCGTTGTCATTGCTTTTCTTTCTTTTTTTAAATTAATAGTCTTTATTACATATTTTTCAAACATTTACACCACATTTCCATTTTTGACAGTGCTTCAGAATTGGCTTCTTTCCTATTTACATAGTAATACTTTCATTTTCAATTCCTGGTATATTTCTTTAATATGTTTACGTTTATATTTTAGAATTCCTTATATATACATTTCCTGCAACTCTTCAGTAATTTTTATTCATGTTCTTTTCTTTTATCCTCTAGCCACTTCTGCCATATGTCCCAAATCTTATAATATTCTGTTTCCTCCTTGTCTTTTAACTCAATTGTTAATTTATCCATCTCTGCACATTCAAGCACTTTTTGTTATCACCATCTCTTCTGTAGGGAT
Organism: Laticauda laticaudata; assembly: GCA_004320025.1. Classification (NCBI taxonomy): domain Eukaryota; kingdom Metazoa; phylum Chordata; class Lepidosauria; order Squamata; family Elapidae; genus Laticauda; species Laticauda laticaudata. Next base: position 4,658 of record BHFT01032210.1, read on the forward strand.
ATTGGTCTGTTTCCATTGTTGTGCGAAAACAATTCTGGCTGCCATCAGTATATGGAGTATGATATATTGATTTTTTTTTTACTTAAATTGTCCTTTATTATACCTAATAAGAATAATTCCGGTTTCCACACAATTTTTTGTTTAATAATCTCTTCGAGCCATTTTTTTATCCTCATCCAATACTTCTTCTTTATCATTTCCATAACTTAAAAACAATTCCATCTGGATTTAATCAGAAATATGGACTGAACGTTAAATAAATTACAAATCTTGTATGCACATTTTCCCAAGCAAATGTCCACAGCCAAAGACACAAAGATACCGTTCTCAACTTATGACCAGTCTCTTAGCAACCAAATCCAAAGGTCCAATAGCCGCACTCCAGTCATGTGATTGCAATTTAGGGTGATTGGCAGCTAACCCATATTTACAGCAATTTGTGGCATTCCATGGTCACATAGAATAGAGTAGAATTCTTTATTGGTCAAGTGTGATTCGACACACAAGGTATTTGTCTTGGTGCAAATGCTCTCAGTGTACATAAAACAAAAGACACATTTGTCAAGACACAAGAATCATCAGGTTCAACACTTAATAATAGTCATAAGGTACAATAAGCAATCAAATCATGCTAGGAAACAGTCAATAAAAATCTTTTAGGATACAAGCAACAAAGTTACAGTCACAAGTGGGAGGGGATGGGCGATAGGAGTGATCAGAAGACGTAGTAAATAGTTGGACAGTGTTGATGGAATTATTTGTTTAGCAGATTGATGGTGTTTGGGGAAAAAACTCTCCTTGTGTCTCGTTGTTCTGGTGTTCAGGTGTTCTATAGCGTCATTTTGAGGGAAGGAGTTGAAACTGTTTGTGTCCGGGATGTGAGGGGTCTGTAAATATTTTCACAGCCCTCTTTCCCAGCCCACATGACCAAAATTTATGACGTGTTTTCTGGAAACCAATATTTATTTCCGGTTCTGGGCAAAAAAACACCTATTGCATACAATGGGTTTACTTAATGACTAGCATGACTTGCAAGTGTAATTCCAGGCTCAGTTATAGTCATTAGTCATGTGTTCAGTTAGTTGGGGATGTGTTCAGTTAGCATTACCAGACCAAGTCAAAATCAGATGGTCCCGCTCTCAGTAAATATTCCAACAAATGGACCTCTAACAACCGATAAGGCCCCACCTCATGTTACCCTGAAGACAACCACCCTCAGTCCCCCAAACAACAGCCCATATATAACAAGTTCAGGATAGGAACACACTCACAGGGCAAGGTCCAGGGTTCCAAGTCCAGTCCACCCAGTTAAGCAAGTCCCTGAGGCAAACTGTTGTCCACAAGGCAAATGCAAAAGGTGGTTCTCAAGGCAAGGAAGCAAAAAGCCATTGCAAGGCAAAAGGCATGAGTCAAAGCCAAGAGAATGTCAGCTAAACCAAACAAGTGTTCCTGGCAAAGACTAATTCCCCATGGCTGCTCCTTATGTCAATCTGTTCCAGGTGTTCCTTGTGAGGAGGGGCGGGGTGACCTCCTCCCAAGTAGCCTCACAGTCCTTCTCTGGGCTTGCCTACATTCTGGTCTCTGTGCCCTTGGATGAGTGGGGGAGGCAGCTGTCCTTCATCAGAGGGATCTGCTGCCTATCAGCACCATGCCTGTCACCAGCCATCCTCCCTTGTGTCTGTGAGGGCAGGCAGCTGTCCGACTGGTCGACCACCTCCCCCAATGCCTTTGGGGTCTGGGACAGCATCGTCCTCAGCCCCTGGCCTCTCCAAACCAGCCAAGGGAGACATGTCATCCTCCATCAGAGGGTCCCAGTTCCAATTCTTCCTCCTCTTCCGAACTGGACTCTAATGGGACAATGACAAGGTCTAAGCTGCTACATTTACACGAAGTGTCAAGTTTGGTTAGTTTTTTGAGTCTTGATGAATTTGATCCATCTTATTCCATAATTGATAGGATCCAAGAAGACACAAACAGCTTGGAGCGTTTTTTCCCAGGCATTGTAGCCAATTGAAATCCACCTGGCTCCTTAATGACTTGATTCACACATTCCACAGGCAAATCACAATGGGGCTTGCACGTTTTTGAAATTGGTGTTTATTTTACATGATTAGTATGTTGTTTCACAAGATTCTGGACAGCTATCAACCATAAATGCATAATCAAGGCATCATAACTCTAAAATTCTTTAAAAAAAAAAAACATGNAAGATTCTGGACAGCTATCAACCATAAATGCATAATCAAGGCATCATAACTCTAAAATTCTTTAAAAAAAAAAAACATGAGCAGCAAAAACATAGAAACTTAATAAATTATGAACAGGCATTAAACCATAATCAACGGGGTCTGATCAGCATCCCGACTGAATTATTCTCCAAATAGCTAATGAAAAATAGCAGTCTTCACCTCTTTCCAGAATATTATATGGGAAGAAACTAAAGTTTCCACTGCCTTTCGGTATTTGCCCCCCCCCCCCCCGCAAAACAAAAAAAACTCCCAAGAGATTATATACTTTCCAAAAGAGAAGGCACCACATGGAAAGGTTCTCCTCCAATGAATACCACACAAAAAGCTTTACACACCATGCAAAGTCCTTCATTGGGCTTACATATAGGGAGGGGCTGCTGGGGGTTCACAGGTACAGCGCCTAGCTAAGATTTTGTGCAGTTTGGAGAACCCCCAAATCCCACTCCTGCCTGGCCCTCCCCACCCCGCCCCTCCCAGGAGTTCCCACATAGCCCATTTTGGATGCAGGGTATGTGCAGAGGCTCAGGGAGGGTGAAAACTGGGCCTCCCAGAAGTTCAGAAAGGCCAGCTTCCAGAGAGCCTCCGGAGCCTGGGGAGGGCAAAAATACACACACTCCGCTGTGGTGCAGGAGGCCGAGGAGGCCACGCCCACCATGGCCACGCCCACCAAGCAACAGGGCAGAGAAACCTTTGGGTGAACCCATTCAAATGCAGTGAAATGTGAAGGCTGTGGGTTAAAGTCAGATGCTAAAACTCCAGGATTCTCTCTCCTGGAAATAATCTCAGCTTCTGCTTATTGACACAAAATGAGATAAATAACTCTCCTTTACCTCAGAATCTCAGTTAGGTTACCTTCACCCAGGGCTTTTTTAGAGCTTAAAGTATTTTCTTTCCCTCCATGCTTCCATTCAGAAGATGATCAGCTGCATCTCTTTGTAAGCTGTCTGGAGAAACATCACTGTCAAATGATAGCATATAGTTTTAATGCCTTTGATTTCTAAGCAAGAATATATATATATATTATTATTCATATACTGTCCATCTCACTATCCGGAGTCATTCAGGTGGCTTATGCAAAAGCATAAATATAAAACTGTTAAAATCCAGAGGATCCTTTCTTTTTGCTGCAGCTAAGGTAAATGTGGCTGCACAAACACAAGGAAGGGTGGCATGAAGCATATCAATTGGACTGCCTCTGGATGTGTTGGACTAAAACATTCAATCCACTTCGCCAGCATGGTTATTGGAAGTGCTAGCTATGGATGAGGAAAGCTGGAACACCATATTTCTGCTGAGCAGAGTATTTTGTAGGCCAGGGTTCTCCAACCTTGGCAACTTCATCTCCCAGAATTCCCAGGCAGCTTTGCTGATCAGAGTATTTGCTGGCTGGGGAATTCTGGGAATCGAAGTCCTCCAGGCTTAAAGTTGCCAAGGTTGGAGACCCCTGGTCGAGGCAGTGAGTAAGGAAAGATCAGTCTACAGGAGTCTTTCATCATTGTAATATCTGGCCCATGAGGTCCATGATACACTTCCCAATTTATCCTCTGATCACTATTCTATTATCTATTCTCACTGAAAACTTTGCATCTTCTCATGACTGTTTTCTCTCTCTGTGTGTGTATGTGTTTTGATTACTTGGTTCCCCATTCAGTAAAAAAAAAATACTTTGGTCTTTATTTAGAGAAGTTGGAGCCAACAGATTAAAGGCCCGGTCCCACTGGCCGATGGACGCAAAACGTATGCATAAAGGACACAGTGGACGAGCAAAATTTCAGGGGTTGGCCTTCTCATCCGTTGGCAACCTTGCTTTCCAAAAAGTGCAAAATTTGTGCATAAAACAGAATGGAAAGAACGGATGTGGGTCGATATGTTAGCGGATGTTATAACAGATAGTCTCATAGGAAACCCTAGGCAGATGACAGCAGAGACACCCTCCGAAGGGGTTTCCAGGAATTGCGAAGCGGACACATAGCGGATAAGCGGATGGCATCACGTACGCCTAAAGGAAAGTAAAGTGGGATTGCCGCGGCCGGAATTGTATATCGGATGCAAACCGTTCATGCGCATTCCTTTCTATTTCCATGCTACTAATGCTGGTGTAGAACGTTCCGTGTACCTTTGTTTCCTCCCTCTTTCCGTTTTCCATGCTGCAAGCGGGGTGTGAGTTGCAAGGATGCCCAGAGGATGCAGAGAGGATACAGTGGACTTTTAACGGATGATAAACGGACTAGAACATTTGTTGCTCGTATGTCACGGATTTACATCGTACACGGCGGAAAAGTTCATCTCGTTCGCAAAGTTTTGTGGCAGCTCAAAACTTCTTGCGCGGATGAAATCTCAGTGAACAGATGCTCGACGGGATAGAGCGTATGAAAACACGGATGCAATGAGTACACAACGGATGCCATCGCGTTTTCCAGTGGAATGACAAGCTTTTTTTAACGTTTTACATCTCTCTTTGCATCCGTAAGTGCAGTGGGACTGGGCTTAAGGATGAGGAAAATAAGCTAAACTGACATAGGGTGATGTGGTGGAAGAGACATCATCAAGAAACAATGACTGGGGGGTGGTATGCCAAGTATGGCCTCCCACTCATCAAGCTCAAATGTGAACCAAGCTTTAATTTTAAGCAAGAAACCCATATTCAGTGTCAACCTAGAGAAACATGGAACGAAAAAGAAAGAAAGAAAGAAAGAAAGAAAGAAAGAAAGAAAGAAAGAAAGAAAGAAAGAAAGAAAGAAAGTCCCGTTGCCATGACCAAGTAAACTGATTTTATGTCTGTACATCCAGCTCAATAGAATCCAAATTTACTTCCTATAAACTATGGGGCAAAAAAAGGTCCATGATGCTTTCTTGCCAACAGTGTTTTTAGCAGTTGGCTGTTGCTTTCTCTTTTCTTTTTCCAATTTCCATGTTTAACCTACAGTCTTGTCAGCTTCCCAGCCAGGTTTTTAATCAGATTAACCCCACTTAGTTTCCAGTCTTACATAAAGTAGACAAAGTTAAAAAGACAGAGGGAGCTCCCTCAAAGCCACCAACCTTCCCAGGGATGGGTACCCCTCCTGGATATCCATGGCAGTTCATGGAGCCAGGTCTTCATGCTCTTCTGGAAGGCCAGAAGAGTGAGGATGGGGGCAAGGGCAGAGAAGGCTCTCCTCCTAGGGTTACAGATTAACAGAGTTGGAAGGGAGCTTGTAGGTCATCTAGTCCAACCCTCCACCCAAGCAGACCCTTCACCATTTCTGAAAGGTGGTAGTCCAGTCTCTTCTTGAAAGCTTCCAAGTGATGAAGCTCCCACAACTTCTGAAGGCAATTTTTGTTCCATCGGTTGGTTGTTCTCACGTTTTCTGTCAGAAAATTTCTGTCAGGTTGAATCTTGTTCAATTTCCATCCATTATTCCTTAGCTGGCCTTCAAGTGCTTTGGAAAACAGCTTGACCCCCCTTCCTCTCTGTGGCAGCTCTTCAAATACTGGAAGACTGCTATTATGTCTCCCCTGGCCCTTCTCTTCCCCAGACTAGCCAGGACTAGTTCTTGTATCTGTTCTTCATAACGTTTAGCCTCCAGTCCCCTAATCATCCTGGTTGCTCTTCTCCGCACTCTTTCTAGAGTCTCAACATCTTTTTTTATAGTACCCTAGGTGTTGTTGATGTAACTTGGATGAGATTAAACTTTTAATGAACTTAAAAAGTTATAGCACCCATTGGAATCTGCAACTGGATGGCTGTTGAGGGCAATAAAGAGGTGATATCTATTATTTCTTGAATTATTTGCATTTAAGCACATACATTAAAAAGTAACACATACTTTTTAAAAGAGATCACTGTGAATGGTCACACTTTCCTCCCTACTGGACAGTCATAGGGCAGAGGGAAAGTCAGCTACAATATGCACCAAAGGAAGAATGCCACCAAGACTTGCAATGCCCCCAGTGACAAATTCTGGAATATGACAGGAATCAAACATTTTGCGGTGGCGAGGAGGAAATCAATATATTTCCAATGTTTTGGAAATATTTTTTAAAGGTTCCTCTAAAGTCGAGAGGAATCATCCCCTTTTGGATCTTTTTCAGCCTTCCAGAAAATCAGAAGGAGGTATTGCAAGTAAAGCACGAAATAAGTCTTAGTATTATGATGCCATCAGATTCTCCCTCTGTACTTATTCAAGCCACGGAATGCAGCCCAGAGCTTGGCTGTCTGAATGTCAATGTCCTGAAATTGAATGAGCCTTTTCAGTGAAGTAAGATGCTATGCAAATTATTTCCATGAGCAGTGACTTCAGCCAGTCCAGAAAACCAGCCCAAAAGATAAATTAACGTAAGATTATCAAAAGCCAGCCTAATGAATATGTAAGACAAATGTTACGCACAGCACAGGATGCTGTAGGATACCCATTTTCAGAAGTTCTTGCTTTCTACTCAAAAGCAAAAAGAAAAGCACCACCGTGAGTGGTAACATGCAATGAGTTGACTGTATTTTGCCCACTCAATGGCTTGTTAAGTGGTAGTCAGTTACTATTTCCAGCAATAGCGGATGATGCTATTTCAACCCCTTCTCAAAATTAACTGATGCTTCTTCAACTGATCTTGCAGGCAGTTGGTGACTGTGGAAATGTGCTTGAGAGTGGGGATTTAGGAGATCTGTTTAAGAGTGACCATACAGGTTTGAAGAGTTGACAAATCACTGTCTGCCTAGAATTGTAATTTGTGGATGCTTGAACTCAGCTGTTGGACCCCTTTGGAAGCTTAAGAAAACATAGATCTGGGCCACCAGCCTCTGTAAATGATAAATAGCATGACACTTCTGGCTTCTCCCAAGACCCAGATCTGGGGAAAAAAACCATGGCAGTTTGCCTTCCAATCTTTGCTACATGGAAGGAAGAAGATGGAAGAGATTACAGCTCTCAATTGTCTGGCTGTCTTGATGAAGAACCCCTACTAAAGTAGGACAGTACCATTGTATATGCATGAGTTGGGCACATTTGGGATACGGCATCCAGTTCTGATAAGATGCTGAGGCTTTACAAACAGTGCAGAGAAGAACAACAAAGAAGATAAGGGATCTGGAGGCAAAATTGTATGATGAAAGGCTAAAAGAACTAGGAATGTTTCGCCTAATGAAGAGAAGGCTTAGGAGGGACATGATAGCCCCTCTTCCAGTACTTGTAGGGCTGTCACAGGGAAGAGGGGGTCAATTTGTTTTCCAAAGCCCCTGAGGGCAGGACAAGAAGCAAAGGGTAGAAACTCATCAGAGGGAGATCCAACTGGAAATAAGGACAAATTTCCTCATTGGGATGATTAATCAGTGGAACAGTTTCCTCCCAGGTTTGTGGGTGCTCCATCACTGGAGATTTTCAAGAAAAGTTTTGATAACTGTTTGTCTGGCATGGTCTAAGACTCCTGCCTCGAGCAGGAGGTTTGGCTAGAAGGCCTCCAAAGCAGAGGTGGTTCTGACCAGTTCTGGAGAACCAGTAGCGGAAATCTTGAGCAGTTCAGAGAACCGGCAAATCCCACCTCTGACCGGCCCAGCCCACGTCTATTCTCTGACTCCCATTGAGTCCCAGCTGATCCGCTGGGTCTTCTTTGGCTGCCCTGCACAGGAGAAGGGAGCTGGAAAGCAGGTTAGTGGGGTGGGGAGGGAATGGGGGTTTTGCAGTAACCTTTCCCTGCAGACAACACCACGTTGGTAGGACTCATATCAGGAGGAGACAAGACGGCCTATAGGTCAAAGGTTCTCAGACTGGTCTTGTGGTGCAAGAGTCTCGCCCTGAACATCAAAAAGACCAAAGAATTGATTATAGACTTCAGAAGATGCAAAGCAGAGCCTCCCCCACAATATAGCAATGGAGACTGTGTGGAAAGAGTTCATAGTCTTAAATTCCAAGGAACTCATATTTTCCGACAATCTTACTTGGTGGGTCCACACTATGGGCACCGCAAAGAAGGCCCAACAGCGCCTGCACTTTCTGAGGTTGCTGAAAAAGAGTGGTTTGGGTGAGAAGTTGCTGGTTACTTTTTACTATTCTACCATCGAGAGCATTCTGGCATACTGTGTAACGGTGTGGTATGCTGGATGCTCTGCAGTGGATAAGAAGATGCTCCAGAGTTATAAACACAGCACAAAAAAATCATTGGTTGCTCTCTTTCTTCCTTGGAAGAGATTGTGAAGACCAGACTCTTCTCAAGAGCACTAAAAATCTCCACAGACCGTTCTCATCCGGGACATTCATATTTCGATCTGTTACCATCAGGGAGGCGTTATACGTGTCTTAAAATGAGGACTAATAGATTGAGAAACAGTTTCTTTTCCAAGCCAGTAATTGTCTTGAATCAAACAGTGCATTTGTGATTTAGTCTTATTATTATTATTATTATTATTAATCATTATTGTTGTTATTATTATTATTATTATTATTTAAACTCTGTAGTGTGATTGTGATGTGGTGTTTGGAGCGCTGTGCTGGAGTAACTTTCAAATTTCATTGTATTCGTGGATTGCAATGACAATAAAGGTATATTCCATTCTGCCACACCCACCAAGCCACACCCACAGAACCAGAAGTAAAAAAAATTGAATCTCACCACTGCTCCAAAGTGCCTTCCAGCCCGAGGATGCTGTGATTCTAAGGCAAGTACCCCAGGCAGTTGCCACCCCGTCTTGCTATGACAACACAGATGTGTTTCATTCTTCCATTTCCTCCTCTTTCCTTCCCTCCCAGACATCACCTCTTCTAAAGACCTCTATCAATATAAGGGAAGTTTTGGCAGATGGCCTTGGCTCCCCCTCGGGCAGCTGCTGCTGAGTTCAGTCGATATACAAAATCTTCTGACAAGGGAGAACTGAGGGCGCAGCGTGAACCTTTAAAAAGGCATCAGGGATTTATCAGCCGGCAAATGTGAACCTCTTTTAGACTTTTCACAGTGCTTTCTCACTACCCTGTTCCATTTATTGCTACCTTTCAACAGAAAACCAAGGCTCTCTTCTAGCAGGTAGATTTAAAGGCCTCCCTGGAGACCAAAGGAACCTGGACTCCAGTGGAAAAAAAGGAGAGGAAGGGGGAAGCCGAGATTACTGGAGGCTTGCAAATCAGCTCCCTATCGCACAACCAGGCAACAACTTAATTAGGTAAAAACCAACTTCTGTTGGCAATGGTCTCCTCCTCAGGATTATAAAACCAAATTAAGGCCAGCTTCTTTTTACAAGGAGAGCCAATGCAAGTGAACAATCGAATTCATACAAATAGCCCTAAAAATTCAATACAGAAGTACCAAAGAGAAGAAAAGCCAGGAGGGTATTTTAATTAAAAATAGACTGGGGAACTCCAGGCTTCTTTTCTTGACTCTTCCCTTCCATTTGCAGGTGAAATGATTTAAAGCAGTATTTTTCAATCTTAGGAGCTTCAATTTATCTGGGAGGCGTTATACGTGTCTAAAGTGGGCCATTCTCAGAGAAAAATAAAAGAAGAAAAACGTCATCTTCTACAACTGGATTCCTCCATTCTGCACACCACTGCACTCCGATACAAGGATTAAAGGCACAATTCTGCTTACCCTAAAACCTTGTTCGGCGCTTGGGATCTCAGAGGGTGACTGGAGCTCAAGAACTGAAGTTTTCTCAGAAAGAAATAAAAAATATTTTTTTCCATGCATTTGGTAATTTAAGGTAAAAGCCCTTAGATCTTTTTTCCCCTCCCCATCCCTTCTCAATTATATCCTTCTTTAAATCAGAGACAGTTCGGATAATCCAATTCTTCTGGGAAAGCAATTAAAGCATCCTTGAGAGGTGGGTGCTTTCCAATTGTGGTGTTGGCTCTTGAAAGGCTCTTGAAAGTCATCAAATCAGGAAATCAGTTCTGATTGCGGAAGGGCACACACTGAAGCTGAAGCTCAAATACTTTGGCCAGGTAAGAAGAAGAGAGAACTCATTGGAAAAGATCCTGATGTTGAGAAAGGCAAAAGGCAGAGGGTGAGATGGTTCGATAGTGTCATTGATGCAATGAACATGAATTTGGGCGACCTCGGGGAGACAGTGGAGGACAGAGGAGTCTGGCATGCTGGTCCATGGGGTTGTGAAGAGTAAGACACAATTTAGTGACTGAACAACACTGCTGCCACCACCAAGAGATGAATAATCAGCCTCTTTTTCAACATTTTTTTAAAAATAGCGACAGGATTTTTTTTACAAAGAAAAACAGATAAAACTTTGGATGGTCCGATCAGTTCACTCTTCCTTCATTATCAATGCTTTGAAAAGTAAATACGCAGATTTACACCTGACAGTGACAGACCTTCTGGGAGATGTAAGGAAAGGGAGGTAGAAAGACTTCCAGAATAAGAGAGGATAACAAGCTAGAAGAGAGCGGACCTGTTTTCCGAGGGCAGCAGACGTTTCAAAGCATCATGAGATCTAGAGGGAGATGAGCGTAATGTTCCAGAGAAGTCAAGAGCTCATTCTGGAAATTATCCCATCCACTGACTGAACAAACCTTTCTCTGGGAAGTTTCAGGAAACTGGAAGGAAGGAAAGAGGTCGAGAAAGTTGCAAGACCATGATGTTCTCTGAAATTCAGGATTCATTCACTGAATGCACCACCCACCCACAACCACATTGTGAAAAATCCTCATTATCAGCGAGACACCATTGCAAGGCAAAGTGTACCTTTTTCTATCTGTCCCACTGGTCCCAGCAGGATGGGCATATTCAGAGAGTTGCGTATTAAAACACTCTTCCATGTTGCAGCACGAGCCTTCCAGAACCCCATGCCCTTGGAGATCCATGGGACCCCAACCCTGCTAGTATTCCTAGGAAGTCTTCAAAGGCCTGAAGGTTTGGTCAACCCAGCAGTGTGCTTTTGTGTATTTTATGATTAGAGTTGGCTTTGTCTTCAGCTGCCAGTATTTCAAGAAGATTGTTGCTGTTGTTGTTGTGATGGGTGGCTATATAAACTGAGATAATAAATAAATAAAGCTGCCCAAAGGAAACCTATGCCATGTGTCTGTAGGAAAAGAAAGCTGAGAATCAACAACTGTGAGAAAACAAACACACACACACACACACACACATATACACATACACACTACTCTTTCATGCTGGACATTAATAGCAGCTTCCAGGACCAATTTAACTTTGCTGGTCTTTGATAAAGCCTCCTTTGAATCAAACACATTTCCTCAAGACTGCATGGGCACATCCATATCTCTCTCCTTCTTCTTCTCCTCCTCCTTCTTCTGAAATTTTCTCTGCTCTCCCATCCAGGGAGAGATCAACTGTAATCACAGGCCTGGGAGTCTTCTTGACCAGGGATCTCCAACCTGGGCAACTTTAAGACTTGTGGACTTCAATGCCCAGAATTCTTCAGCCAGCTTTGCTGGCTGAGGAACTCTGGGAGTTGAAGTCCACAAGTCTTAAAGTTGCCAAGGTTGAAGGCCTCTGGTCTAGACCAACCCCCTGCCCAAGAAAAGAGAACTTATACCATCCCAGTAAAGTGATTGTCCAATTTTTTTTCCTTGATAAGCTCAGGTCCTGCTTACTTCTTGAGTTGAATCAGAATTGACCAATGGCTTCCACTTGCTGTGACCTCTTGCAAAATATTTATCTAAGCAAAACATTAAAATCATTGTCCTTGATTCAGTCTTGTACAACGAATGTGTTTATTTAAAGCCAGAGCAAAACAGTCCATGTCGCCCACCTCAAGGTTTAACCAGACAGCTAAGCCACTATTCTTGGCCAGACCTCTGTGACATCCAGCAAGCTTACCATCTAGCAAATATCATCTGAATGTTGCAGCTGAGTAGACACCAACAAGAGAAAATGCATGTTGCAAAGAGGGTGCCAGACAATGATTAATAGGGAAGGGAAGAAGACAGACACAATCTTGGCTTCACTCTGTAGACAACACAGGAGTTGTTCTCCCTTCTTATGTTTTGCTTTTTGCTATTGCCTTTCCTTGGTCAATCCTTATAAACAGTTTGTGACTACCAACCAGGAAGCAAGAAAAGGAAAAAGAAAAGAAAAAGAGTTTATCTATATATATATATATATATCTGTCTGTCTGTCTCTGTGTGTATATGTATATATTAAAGGGAAGTGTGTCTTCATCTTAGTTTAAAAGTCTTCTTCATTCTTTTGTAGCAGGAGTGTCCATGCTAGCTGGGAAATTCTGGGAGTTGAAATACACAAGTCTTAATGTTGCCAAGGTTGGAGACCCCTGCTTTATACCCTCAGAAATAAGGAAATAAACCTCTGCAAGGGGAATATTCAAAATTTTAAAGAATACAATGAAAGATGTAAGGACTAATTTGACCCTCAACTCCCCACAAGAAACTTTTAGGTCCATCTTCTACTTCACTGTCACCAAACAGTATTGTTTCTCAGGTTTTAAAAAAAAAAAGTCTGTTCAATGCTATATTACAAATTGCCTCGTTTTCTTTTCTTTTCTTTTTTTCTTTTTAGAAAGGGCGATGTGAAAAAAGGCAAAAGAGCAGCCATAACCATGTCCCAGCCCTTTCCCNTGTCCCAGCCCTTCCCCCCCCCCCCAATTTTATATCCCCCTTTTTACATGGATTGTGATCTGAAATTACAATTTACTAACAACTCTTCACGGTTTGTGGCCTCAAAGTTCAATATAGCCGGCATCCATCACTGTGCTAAAATATTCTTGTCTCCTCTGTGAAGGAAATACACTTAGATGCATTGAGGCAGTGTCTTTTACAAATGTGGCAATGTTAAGATTTATGGACTTCAACTCCCAGGAATCCCCAGCCAACACCCTCAAAATTGGTGAAAGTAGTTTTGAAGAGTGAATCTGTAATACTTCAAGCAGATGAAAAACTTCTTAAATCTAGATTACATGATGGTCCTCCTACTTTTGAAACATGAAGGTAAAACAAAGTGTGTGTGTCTGCGTGTGTGTAACAAACCACTGTGTTCCCTTACATATAACCTACTTATGCATCTAACTCTAGAGACTCAAAATGTCATTTGCAAATAAAAGCAGTTTTAAACTCCAGTCCATCATCTGCACTGCTATGACAAGCAAGAAATACCACATCTTCCCAAAAGGAAAACTAAATGTTTTGATAAGTTCACTAAGAAATCAGATGGGTTTATCTCCCCCATCCCCCCAATTTTGTTTCTCTAATTGTGACAAGCAGTTCTTACTATAATTAGTTCTTGAAAGTTCCTCTAAAGTAGATTAAGAAGAAAGCCAACCTATCTTGATGACAAATCTCCTGATACTTGCACACCTAGATAAATGAAACATAATCTAATGATTAGTATACATTTCAATGTGTGTAGGAGATTTTAGGAGAAAAAAATTCTGCTGAATGCTGCCTGAAATAGATGTACTTTATTTTAAATAATGACAAATGTATAACTACTTCAGCTAATCACTGCACCTGCTTATTTCATTCTCAGTGAAATGTTTGCCCCGTTATAAACTTCAACATGGCCAAAATGACAAAGAAAGCAAGAGAAAGCCATGGGTATTCATTTAAATCCCTTCTGACAAATACTTTTTTTTGGATTCACTGAAAATAAATTGAAACCATCATAATAGAAGGATATACCACTGGACTAAAATCAATGATATAGGCAGCTGCTCCTCCCCAGCTAAAGGACCTGGCAACCTTGAAACAAAGGAGAGTGGAGGAGGGAATGGGCAACTTTGTGTACTAAAAAGGGAACAAATTATTTTTGTGGAACAGAACACGCCACTCCTAATTTTGTACAAATGTAGATCAGATCCATTGCCAACCAGGCTGTTGGCCAGGAGCCCAGTTTGATGATTTTGCTCTCCTTAGAGGTTCACAGCTCGGATAATCTGCCGGATTCAGCCATACACCTGGATGCTGCATTTTAGCAGTGAAGAGAAGTGTGCCTTTGCACAGCCAAGGCTGGGGAGCCAAATGGGCTTATTGGCAAGACATTGAACTGAGCCACAGTAACATCTGCCTTATTTGCATCCCCCCGTGGACTTCTGGAATTGGCACTCTTCTTTGGACTGCAGCAAGACATTGTTCATTGGATGCTTTTGTGAAAAAGTGTTCAGAAAAACTTCAGAAAAACCTGGAAGGCTGCAGTGGAACTTTTATCGAAGGAGGGAGGTGTTAAACTCTTATCTATGCTGCAGCCTTCAGCTGCTTGAGGTTCTTGCATGAAACAAGCTGGAAGTGAAGGTGAAGTGATCTGATGCTCACCTTTGCCATGGAGCTCACCTAGTTAGTTCCTCTGTTTCTTTATTACTCATTGGGCAATAAAAAGAAAATGCCCATTTTCCATTTTTCTAATACTTGGGCTAGAAGACAGGAGGAGTTGAACCCTTGTCAATTGTGACTATTTAAAAAACAAAAGTCTATCCTTCCACTTTTCCATCTGGAGAGGAAAAGGGGTTGATCTGCTGACCTCCACAGGAAAACAATTCCCTACTTATAAAGGAGACTATTTGTAGCTTAAGTTTGAATTGAGAGGTCCTTGGTTCTCTCTGAGCTTGTTTCCTTGTAGACACTTCATTATCCAGAGTAGGTAACATCATCAGGGCTACCATTGATGATGTTACCTAGTGTGGCAATTAAATGTTTACAAGAAAACAAGCAAGCACAGAGAGCACCAGGGAGCCTTCAATTCCCTACTTAGTGAAACATTGAAATGAACTGGCCTTACGACTCTAAACTGTAAACCCTTAAAACTGAAATTAGAATTAGAATTTGGATTTCCTTGGTTCTTAGCAAATCCCCTCTAAAATAAGTATATTTAGTTTATTTTTAAATCAAACCATTAAAATGGGAGGATTAGAAGCTTTCTACACATAAACCATTTGATATGATTCTTCCTTTGGGACTGTGTAACCCAACCTCTTTAGAAAGGTGGGCAGTCAAGAACTTGTATAATCAAACCTTAGGGTTATGATGGACCTGTGGGAGTCATCAGCAAGCACAGCATTTCACCCATAGCTTCTGTCTACAGTTCTTTAAAGCAGCTGTGTCTTCTCCCCTAAGTTCAAATGTAAGCCCTATCAAATATGCCCTACAAGCAGAGCTTCCAGAGGTCAAAGCAAGCCATTTAATGTTATCAATACAATGCCAACAAGCACAGAAATGCATGTCTCTTACTTGACAAATTGAGATGGATGTTGTAAGGGCTTAAGCTGACGGGATGGGAATCTCTGACACTCGTGCCAGAGAAAGCCATTTTGTAAATAAGAACTGTGAGCAGAACCCTTTTGGTGGTTTTTTTATCTGCTTCCACCTCACAATTTGGCACCCAACATGGGGCCCAATGGAATTTCGACTGGAGAAAAGGGACTGGGTAAGTGTGGCGCCACCGCCTCCCATTGTAGGAGGGGCCCGCTCCCTAGTCTCAGTTCGATCCCGGGGGGTAAAACTGCACTCAGCAGACGATCCTTGAAACAAAGAGAGAGAAGCCGCCTGACGCTCCGGGAGTTGTCCGTTGATCAGCAAGTGGGGACGCCCACACTCCGTAAGAAATATAGCGATCCTCTTTCCGGGATCTCCTGACCAGGGGTGTACAGGTGGAGTTTGTTGAGCTTTGGGCGATGAAGAAGGTGATAACTGTCTTTTTATACACTCGCTGGGAATCCAAGCGACTGCTGGAGGACAGGTGTAAACCATGATGGGAGAGATGCATCTGGGAGGTTGTTCGGGCACGGCCATGCGGGAGAACTGGGAAAGGACTAAGCAATGTTGAGACGTTCCAGACGGGAAATGGGTATTGAGATAGAAAAGACCCCCGAAGAGGCTGATTCCGACGGGGTACTCCACCAGTTGGGTCAAACCCTACTACAGACAATGGTCGTATGCCAAACCATCTGAGGACTTCAACTCAGAGTCGTACTAGAGAAAAAGAAAATGAATCTACCTATGCCAATATTAGTGGCTGAAGTATCCCCTAGTAACCCGAGTTTTCTTACACTGACGATCCACAGGGGAATACCCACGCAGGTAGCCTGGAATAAATCCAGTTCTGAAAGAGTAATAAGTGGAAACACCGGATGACACGGAGCACAATACCCTATGTGGACGCCGTCATCGGTAATTCATCGCCTCACTTTGAAGGTCCATTCCACCAGAAACGAAGTAGGACCACTCGTGAGCAAGGTGAGGAAACGCAAAACTGAGGACTGGAGGGGAGTCCACGGCATCAGCTCCGGCAGTCCGCGGCACCACCGCCCCTTGCGCCCCTGCCGCCGCCTGTGGCTCCAGTTGCCGGCCAGCTCCACTTCTCACCTGCATATCAGGATGTTCAGAAGGAACTGGCTCAATTAAAACAAAGACCTAGAGAATTTGCCTCTAGGAGGAGAAGGTCGGCCAAATCCCGTGTTCGGCCTTCCAAGTCAGAGAAGTCCAAATGGCATGAATGCACAGGGGAATCGTATCCGTTTTCGATGCTGCACCACCCCATAAAATCTAGCTGAGTTTACGGGATTCTGGAAAAAAGACCCTTTCCGAAACTCACATGAGATGCCTCATGAAGTGGTGAAACAGCTTGGTAATTGTTTCTGGGGCCAACTCACGATACACATACGCAAGAAGCTGTAATGATATTCTTGGACCACCTTTTCACCCCCGAAGAGAGGCCACCTCATTAGGAGGGCAGCAATGGCTGCCTGGGATAGGAGACATGCAGGGCAACACAGGGAGCAGTGGCTGCAGACACAAAGTCCCATAGCGATCCAAATTGAACAACATCAGTAACTATGCCTACAGGGAGCACATGATGAGATATGAAACGCATGATCATTGAAGGAATTTAATTGGCCATCCTCAAGGAAAACTTCACTAAAGCTTTGAAATAACACAAGGAAAGGAATAGTTCCCCGGGGGATTTCTGTGCTCAGGTCCATGAAGGTTAACCACAGTACTCCGGAGTGGAGCCAGAACCCTGCTTCCGAGACTCTCCCTGAAGATGCAATTCATCACCAAGCCTATGGCCAGAATATCCAGAAAAAGATCCAGAAGACAGAGGATGGACTGATTTGGGCGCATGGACAGATTTGATGAGAGGCAGCCAACAGTTTATGTGAAACCCAGACATCAGTTAAAAACCAAAAACAGAAGTCTCACGATGATGGTAAGCTGCTGTGTCAAACGGCACGCCAAGAATGAAGTTTCGGAAAAAACAGGGAGATCCAGATGTCAGATCCCGAAGGCCAAAGGTTGGCGAGGATGAAAAATCTCCCAGCAGGCGAGTGGAAACCCCGGTTAGGCGAGCAGTCCAGGGGGCAATCAGGCGGTCGATTCCAAACGGCCGTCCCAGAGTAGAACTTTGCTTCAGATCGCAGGAAAGGGACAATTTTGGCGCGTGCATGTCCCAAAAACCCAGAGGAACGAAGCTATGCCCTATATGATTAGGGAAAGTTCCAGGCTCCCCAAGACTAAGTGGACCCGAGCGGGGAATGCCACTGGTAAATGTCGTTCTCAGAATAGGGGTCCTGACCCATCAGGAATGGCTGTTCTGATCAACACCGGCGCAAGCTAGGACATCTGTGATGCGATTCCTGTAGAGTGAGCATACAGGTCAAAGCAGACCTTAAAGGTGTTGGGGTGAGTGGGAAATCCAAGAGGTCAACAAGATTTTGGAAGTAGGTGAAATTGTGAATTTGAATGAATGTGATTACTAAAAACCGAAATATTGTATATTCCGGATTCAGTGAGGTAACTTTGCCGGAAAGAGACTTGTTGTGAATGCTTTTTGAATAGAATTTGGGGTATGAAGAAGGAAGTTGCGCCATGTGTATGCCTAGCAACGGAAGATTAAGGAGCATGATATCATCAAGATGTGTGGGCAGGAGGTGAAGGAGTAGTAGAAAAAGAAAAAAGGTGAAAATATTGGGACATGACATGTCAGCGGGGTTAGGTCCTTGACCCTGAAAAGGTAGAGGGTGCTCATGAGCTTGGCTGCCTCCCATGAACAAGACAGAGTGCGAAAGCGTCTTGTGATTATTGGGGTAATTGTAGAATCTGGGTAGACAATTCACAGTCTGTTGGCACAATTTTGCATAGAAAAGCTGCCGGAAAGGGGGAGCATCATAGAATGGGACGGAGGAGATGATAGTGAAAGCGTGGAAGAGCTGAAGAAGGCCTGTGTTTCAACCACATCTGGTATTTAGCGCTTGCCAAACGCTGAAATTACCGTTTCATTGTATGTGGCGGTGGCTCAGAACAGCAGAGTTTGGAGTTCCTTAGCCAAAAGAAGGGGGGGTGGCAGTCACCAGCAGTAGCCTTCCTAAGCAAGGGTTTGGAGCCCGGTTGTGAAAGAATGGCCAGTTTGTGTTGCAAGGCTGTGGCACAACAGCGATGTTGGTGGTGGAGAGCAAAGGGGAGTAGCTTGGGGGAGCTTCTGGTGGCGCATTCGCCTCATCCAGGTCAACTCAGTGTTGAGCCAGCTGAGCCTTACCACTTGGATGACCCGACAGGGAGGGATATTGAAAGTATGAAAACCATTTTGAGGAACCAGGTCCTGATTGTGGTGCATAGGAATCAGACAACTAGAATTAAATCCAGCAGAATTTCTTGGAGGGAGAAGGCAGGCTATTGTGCGAACACAGAAGACCCATGATTGCTTATTCAAAGTGGATCTCATGACGAAGCGTTAGAGAGGGATGGAAGATGTCAGAGGAGTCAAGTGGATGTCACCTATTGTCTCGAGGGAATATTGGAGAAAGTTTCATGAAGGAGGACACTGCGGGAACGGAGGCCTTAGGTCATGTCCATTACCTCACTATTGGGAGTAGGAGGTGGACAGTAGCTCAGAGCATCTCGCTTGGAAAATGTGATTTGTTTGAAAGTACATAAGCAAGTGGCACCAAGAAGAGATGGGAGGGTGACCCTTAGTGGGTTGGCCTTTTCTCAGGAGCACAAAATTGATCTTCCACTTGCCAGAAAAGGGGGGTTGGAAACCAATACCTGCTTGTGATCAAGACCTATAACTAGCCAGGTGGGGGTGAGAGGCTTTAATTACCAGCTAGTAAGACCACCGCTCCCACAGTAACCAAGGTCACTCCTTACCCCCTTTATGAACATGGGACGTGCCCTATCCCACGATATGGAATGATGGACGAGAGAGAGCCAATAAGGATCGTCAGACATGAAGGAGACTTCATTTCACCCAAAAGTGCTTCTTCCAAAGGAGTAACGGTAATGGACGTTGGTGCGGGTTCAACAATGGGATATTAACCACACCCATCGGTCTATCCTGAATTCAGTGTGAAGAAAATTGAACAAACGTAAACACGCCGGAACTGAACAAGAAAAACACTCCAATTGACGCGAGATCTACCAACTTGAAAATGCACGCTTGCTCCTCGCATGCGACACAAAATCCTGTCCCCTACTAGCCATGTCAGATCAGAGAACTTTGCTCGCAATGCAAAAGAAGGCGGGCATTTCTCTATTGCATGTGCGACGACCCCATACTCCTAGGCACATTAGGGCCTCCGAATCCACCATGACCATGAAAGATATACAGGCGACGCACTGATTCCCTCACGCATCGATGAAGGAACCGCTTCTCTCGCTCACGTTTTCCACGGTAGTCCTTTGGCTCATCGCTCCTATCCAAAACAATCGACACACTCGTGTCCATTCGACGTCTCGACCTACTTCCATAATCACTTTATACCGCGTAATCTCATATGACGCCCAACGAGCTATCAAGTTGCCATCATCAACCAGCACACGAGGCTGCGCTCATACTGGAGACAGCACAGAGCTCCTTGATAAAGAGCTCTGGAGACGTGAAAAAAACTGCAACCCTAAGCTGTTAGCCACCCAAACACCTCCGGTACCAAGTGGCCTAATGACGGAAAACTGAATCCGCAGGAGTGCCGTCCGACGTCGGAGGACACATCAGGAGGCTGGACACATTACAGCAGAGTCAGAAAGCCACCCGGAACCCAGAAAAACCTCATCGGAACGCCAACCTCCCATGTGGACCGGTCATCACAGGCCGGTTTTTTTTTTAAAGGTAACCTTGCGAAGAAATAGCCAGCAGAAACCCACACATTGGGAGAGTGTCGGCTGAACTCTGGAAAGGACTGATTTGTTTGCAACTATGATTTACACTCAATACCATCAAGAAGGTTCACAATATGTCTGGACCTGCAGGTGCTTGGGAATGGAACTTTGTGGGATGAACAATGTGTTCCTATAAAAGGATCTCAAGAAGTTCTCACATTCCCTTGAACCATCACCAATTTGCCGGTTATGCTGCACCTGGCCAGTGAAAACAGGTGCAAGGATAATCCTACATTGCCAATCCAATTGAATTCAGAACAGCATCTAAGACCCACAGGGGCAACGGGACAGAAAAAAATATCTGGTGTTACGAACAGAAATCATAAACAGGAAGGATTTTCATGTCATTCTTAAGGGACAAACGGTCGCGCTTGATGTGTATTTTCGTTGAGAAAGAATAATGTATAACCTAAGGCTCCATTTTTAGGAGACTGTGGAAAAATTAATAAGACTTTTCGATATGCATCATCCTGTATAACCATAGCGTATAACAAGAGTTATCACTAAATTACATTATTTTAATCAAGATTCGATATCCAGATGTGGTACGCATTTTGAAGATAGGAATCCAACTTGGACGCTCACATCACAACAAGACCTTATCGCTATGGAAACTTAGGTGGCTATTGTGTGGGAAATATGCATACAGGAGATGCCACCTTACTGGAAGTGGCACATGTACACTCGGTATGTCGATAATATATGCTGTGGTGTATTGTTGTGTTGTTTGGTCTTCAGTGTCTCCCATGTGCAATAACAACGTGTGGGAGATAGGGAAATCCCTTGCGGTTCACACATTTTGCGCCAGATCAGACGAGCAGGAAAGCAGAACCTCCTAATGATGTCATCAGAAGAACAAATTCACTCTGTTAAAGAAGCAGAGGATCTGCCTCTTTGAGCCTCTTGAGACAAGAGTGGAAAAAGAAAAAAGGGGCGATTGTGGAGCCGAACCGAAGCCATGTGGATAGGCCCATGAATTGGTTAAGGAAGTGTGTCTCAAAACTCAGATAGTTCTGTCTAAATAAAGAAAGCTGTTCCAGTTTGGCACAAGAGAAAAAAACAACAAACGATAAGGCGTTTAGAACAATGCTGGGAACATTGCTAATAAAGTGCCTGCTGATAGTCAGAAATCGCTGTAATTCTGCCTTCTTGCTGAGCATAGGGAGCCTCGTTATGAACCTTCGAATATATGTAGCAATTCTGAAAACACGAAAGAATGATGAGCCAAGCCCTCGTAAAGAGGGATTAAAATGCGCCCGCTGAATTTTGCTCTGGTTCCTTCAATGCCTGAAGGACCGTCTCTGCAGACATGTGAATAAAACCTTGTTTTCCTTGGATCAACGAATCTTTTGGTGGTTTTTTTATCTGCTTCCACCTCACAGAACCCAAGAGTGGAAACCTTCAAGGGAAACAACCAGCCATGCCCCAAAAGTGCACAAGATTCCCAGGATTTAAATCTGGGAAATAGTGTTTCTACAACTCTTTCCTAATTCCCTATGGTAAATTTACGGATCTAAATGTCTTACATTCACCTAGGAAAGCTGGTTTGGGAGGTGGGGGAGAGAGAGAGGGATTAAACACAGTACATAATTCAAAGCCTTCATAGGTACAAGGTATTATTTTGTTTTGCTGAGGATTTAGACATTGGAAAGGGGGGAGGGAGTTGGAGGCTAGCAACATAATTATAGCAAAATACTGAAGACATGATCATCATACACCATTACTAGGCACTGTTATTAATTCATACGTAGTTCCCAAGTTAATTTGTCTAGACTATTTAATAAGCACATGACAGAAACACACTTTTATTTCAGCAGTGATCTGAACAGGTCCCCAATGGCACTCAAAGGCCTACTATGTCTTACTTTCTTTTGAAGCAAAAAGATAATTTGCATTCTTTCATCCCCAACTACTTAGCATACATACAGAAAAGCAGCTGTATGGTTTGCTTTTTCAAGGTTTACC
The DNA here is from genome assembly GCA_004320025.1 of Laticauda laticaudata. NCBI lineage: Eukaryota > Metazoa > Chordata > Lepidosauria > Squamata > Elapidae > Laticauda > Laticauda laticaudata. The sequence goes on from BHFT01032210.1 coordinate 26,904, forward strand.
TAAAGCAAACTTTGTACACAACTTCCCTTATTTCCTATTTCTTGGGGGAGTTCTGAAGAATTTTAGTAAGCAATTTGAATCTGCTGCGCCAGATCTGGGGACCAACATCAAAAGTCCTTTGTTTTCAAACACAAACATTATCTCCTTTTGGAAAAGAGGCAGAGGTGGGTATTCAGCAGGTTCTGACCAGTTCTGGAGAACTGGTAGCAGAAATTTTGAGTAGTTCAGAATCCCACCTCGGACTGGCCCCGCCAACCCCATCTGCCTCCTGAGTCCCAGCTGATTGGCTGGATCTTCTTTGGTTGCCCTGCACAGGAGAACGGAGCTGGAAAGCAGGTTAGTGGGGTGGGGAGGGAATGGGGATTTTACAGTATCACTCCCCAGGAATGGGAAGGGAATGGAGATTTTGCAGTATCCTTTCCCTGCCATGCCCACCAAGCCGCATCCACAGAATCAGTAGTAAAAAAAATGTGAATCCCACCACTGAAAAGAGGGGATGTAGGGACAAAACAGGGAGCTATCTGTTAAGAATCATCCAGGAAAATGTCGCAAAACCAAAACCTTTACATCTTGAAACTACATGAGATCAAAAAGGATTACGGCCATTAGAGGAAACCACATTTTTCAGCTTGACAACTGAAAAATGTTCAGAAAATATTTATTGCACCATCAAAAGCATAAGCCACAAGAAAGAGAGTTATTCGCCGGTTTATCACAAACACATACACAAATACCGTCTCTGCATAACAGGGATATGGCAGCTGCATTTTGTAAACAGGATGACATTAGGAGCATAAAATTCTGTCAGTTTCCCATTCCTTACTTTTACTTCATTCCTTTGAGATTCATTACCTCTGAAGAGGGAAATGGTTATTGCTTCAATTCGCATGTTATATTATCTACTGGATCTGAAAACCAGCAACTGGAGAGGATTGTACGTGCTCCGGTTCCCGATATGGAATATTTTCATCCCCTCCCTAAGAAAAAAAAAACCATCACAATGCTGACGTGAGTACTAAATGTATGACAGTGATCTTTTACACTCCAGGTGTCCATGGCAAATCAACCAAGGACGATTATAACTCAAGATCCACTTATAAATGCATGCAAAATATGTTCTTCTTTTTTTAGAGTTGGCTTCCATAGATCAAACAGGTGTAATCTTCATGGTCTCAAATGCTGTAGCCAAAACATTTGCTCAGGATGAGCCAACTGTTCCTCAGGTAATAGATTATTTTAAGACCCTATCAATGCAAAATGTCAGTCATCAACACAGGAGAACACTCCACCACCAAATAAAAGGTAACCAGCTGTTAAAGCATACTAGTTAAGTCTTCTCACCAATATGTTGAATTTGTCAATCGTTTCTCCTGCATACAAAGATACAATTTCTGTATCAATAATCTGAAGCGATCCCTTTTGGATTGTTACCAAATATCAATAGTACATAGACTTATATACCGCTTCACAATGCTTTTTACAGGCCTCTCTAAGTGGTTTACACAGTCAGCCTACTGCCCCCAACAATCTGGATCCTCATTTTATCCACCTCGGAAGGAAGGAAGGTTGAGTCAACTTGAACCTGGTGAGATTCGATCTGCCAAATTGCTGGCAGCCGGCAGAAGTAGCCTGCAGTACTCCATTTAACCACTGCACCACCACAGCTCTTATCTTATCAGAAAGGAAATGTGTCAACCCCCATTCCCAAAAGCACGGGTTAACTTATGCTGGTTTTGTATAGCTGCGTATTTAGAAAATGTTTATTATATCTTAGGCAAGATGACAACTTTTAGGAAAGACTGACAGAGAACCTAAGGGTTTGCTTCCAGATATTGTGTTAATGGCAAATCCTTGACCTCCTTTACACTCATTTTGGTCTTCAAAATCACTTCTACATTTTGAAAGCTGTTTGGAACTGTCAGATGATGTAAAGAATTCCTTGAACTCGAGACTTGCCAATAAATACTTTGATTTCCATTTCTGAGTCTTCTTATGCACATACATTGAGCCCTCTCTCTCTCTCTCTCTCTCTCTCTCACACACACACACACACACACTTGTCAATTTCATCCCTCCTGAGTTGGCCTGGGTTCCTAAACAGAGAGATCAAACTCACATGAGTTCCAGAAGGCCAGAAGGTCAGGAGAACAGGTAAGATATGGGGAAACTGAATAATAACATCATTGAACAAAACATCCTGGCTATTCAAAAGTTTTCAATTATGGAGTCAGGAAAAAACTACAGCAAGAACTTCAACTCTCCAACACCAGTGAAGTCATAAAGCCATCGGGAACAGGGGTTGCTTTTAATTCACAATCCTGCTGAAATCCTTTCAATACCTCAGTGTTATCTGAAGAGGCAACAGCATATCTGCCAAAGCTCAGGAAAGGGGGGGGGGTGAGCGGATGATAGAAGTGTTGGTTGTTGCCAGGCTTAGTGATACAGATCTTCATAAAGATATAAATTAGGGTTAGGGTTCATAACTTTGACATGTGAAGTATAAACTACTTTGTAACATGCACTCCTATCTTGGGCAGGGGTTGGACTAGAACAGGGGTCTCCAACCTTGGCCCCTTTAAGACTTGTGCACTTCAACTCCCAGAATTCTGGGAGTTGAAGTCAACAACTCTTAAAGGGGAGAAGATTGGAGACCCCTGGACTAGAACAGCGGTTGTCAACAGGTGGGCCGGGGACCACCGGTGGTCCATGAGAAAATTTTGGTGATCCACAGAGAAATGTTACCCCCAAAGCACTCCCCCCAAAGCAATTAATCCAGGCTGCATGGGAACACAAGGCTGCCCCATCCTATGGCCCACGGGAACACAAGGTTTGCGTCATTTACATTGCAAACAACACAAGTAGTGAGGGGAGGGGGAAAAGGGCAGAGGGGAGGAACTTGCCCCACGCATCCCACATACCTGGCCTGGCCACCGGGCTGCTTCTTTCCACTACTTTCTGCTTCTGCTTTTGGCTGCACGGAAAGCAGCAGAAGCAGCAGAAGTCTTTCTTTCTCTCTCCCAAACTCCACCAGAAATGAATCTTTGGGACCCTGCAAGGCATCCTGCTCCAAGAGGCTACATCGGCAAAGACTCATTTCTGGCGGAGTTTGGGGGAGAGAAAGAAAGACTTCTGCTGCTTCTGCTGCTTTCCTTGCATGAAGCNGACTCATTTCTGGCGGAGTTTGGGGGAGAGAAAGAAAGACTTCTGCTGCTTCTGCTGCTTTCCTTGCATGAAGCCAGAAGTCTCTCTCTCCCCACAACCTCCCTCCGATAACAGATCTGGAGATGGTAAAGAATGTTCAATTGATAGGAAAACGGAGTGGGGGATTTTCCTGCAGACTTTTTTTCCTGCAGCCACTGTCAGTCAAAATTCACATTAGTGGTCTGAAGGATTTAAAACCATGAGTTTGATGGTCCCTGAGGTCCAAAATGTTGGCGACCCCTGGACTAAAAGACCTCCCAGGCTTTCCAGCCCCATGCTTCTATGTTTGAAATCTGTCACTGTTCCCTTCTCTAATATGGTTGCCAGCCATGAGAAATGGGCCTGCTCTCAGTATGGCATTCCCGCTCGGTGAGTCCTTTCAACTGGGGAAGGAGAGCATTGCCATTCTTAGACACAGGGCTGTCTGCCAACTGAGTTTTCCCCAGCTATTCATTGTCTTTCACTCACCTTCCTTCCCTGCCAACAAGGCCTTTGAAGACAGGGTAGACAGATGATTAGCTAGTCATGGGTACATATCAATAGTATAAACAGAACTGGCTCAATGACTGTATTTTCAGAATGTTTGAGAAATGAAGCAACTGGAGGGGCCACCCACTGCTCCCTCCTAGATGTGCAAAACCATTAACTTCATACTTCCCACCTTCACTCTGCTTCCTTCATTCCATTCATTCGTTCCCCATGTTTAACCACGCTCTTCAAACAGGTTTTATTTTTATTTTATTTCTGTGCACTTCTCTGTATTGTTTCTGTATCTCCTGGCAATGAGTCGCAGGCCAAACACATTCCGCCTTGCTTTCTCAACTGACAAAAAGAAAAAGAAAACCCTGCGACAAACATTGTAAAGAAGCCACTGGAGAAGTCAACAAAACTGATTCACAAGATTCAAAAATAAATGCTAATTGTCTCTAGATATATCATATACCTGGCCCAGATAAAAATCAGGAGCTTCCTCAACTACACATGAAAAGGAAAGCATGTATTTCTATATGCTTCAATATCTGTTAGATTATCTCCCACCTTCAAAAACTTGAGAAGACTACCTTGGGAATCTCCCTTCATTTTATTCCATACATTCCTAACTGATCAGAGTTACTGGATTTCTCATTAAAAGCTAGGGTGCAATATCTCTTTGAATCAAGTTAAACTCTTGGAGTTTTTATGAACTCATCCATGCTATCTTCTCAATAACGTTATGGAAACTTGGAGAGTCCCTTCCCCTGGGAATTTGTTGTTGTTTTATTTTCCAGTCTAATTTTTGTAATCTCCTATCCAAGTATTAACCAAGTCTGATTCTGCTTAGTTTTTCAATCCAGGCAAGGTGTTGGCTACCTAGATAGGTTTCAGAGGAAAACTGCACTTGTGTTGAAATTAAACAGAGAGACGAATTTCAGGATGTATGCCTGCTGGCTCTCAACTTCTTTTAAATAATTCAGAATATTCCAGTGAACTGATTTCCCTCCAGTTGATAATCAGGATACAGATAATTACATCTGGTTTCTGAATACCACTGATGAGTAACCTAAAAGGATGATTTCCAGATAATACAACTCTATGAACCAGTCACCCCACGTTGGGATTTAGAATTGTTTTCAAAATACTTTTGATACTAGGATAAGGCCAGATATTATATCAGCCACAATACAGATTAATATTAAATCTCCAGCTATTATTCTATATTTTTATCCAGAAGAAATAAAAGGTCACTAATACTGTACTAATAATCTTCTTTGAACCAGGAATAATTTATTCTGTAGATACAGCATAATTTCTAACTATTCTGAGGAAACCTAGTCCTCAATTTTTCTTTGAAGATACCTTCAGATTTCTAAACAAAGGATATATCTAATCAATCCTTAAGCATAGTTTTTTTATTATCATCAATAACAGATATAGATTTTTATCTTTCCTGAGAATATTAGTACTTCGTTTACTTTTGTTAAAACAATTAGTAAATTGTACTAATTAGGTACTAATTAAGAGGTTTATATCCTACAGTCCCTCATGGAAAAATCATTTTAATAATGTTGCAACAGATTAGCTCCAATCTAACATATTGAATAAAATAATGGCAATTCACAACGTGAAAAATTCAATTTCTGTCCTAACAGCCACTCAAAGCCACTCCAACTGTATTAAATTTCAGCATCACACTTTTAAGATAATACATTCCTCAAAGTGAAAGAAAACATTTACATTCTTATCAGTCTGGTTGTTCCTGAGGGTGTGCTGCATGGCCCAACTGAAGATCTGGTCCTTACCTCAAAGGAGACGGAAGTGAGAACTTTGGATTGGATCATGCCCATGCAAAATCTATCCTCCCATGGAGCACAAAACTCCCCCAGGTTTACAGAGAAGATGAAACAGGTGAAGAGGAGTCTAGAATGTCACCAAAAGATGACAAGGAGTGAAAGCAACTGAACATGATCTTGAGCTACTGTTAGGATCTATCTTGTGGTGGAAAGGATAGCAAAACATCAGTGTTTCACTGCCTACTACTTTATTTGGGGTAACATCATTCAAAGGATTACACTAGGTATCTGTTGAATAAAGTTGCTTGGGTTCAATCCAAGTTGGACTCTAAAATCCTGAAGCAGTTCCACAGGGGTAACTGAGGCCAGATATCTGGGAAGACTTTGATCCTGTTAGTGTTGAGGATGTGGACTGTGTTTGTTTGTTTGCTTATTTATTTGTTTGTTTATCAAACATGCACAAGATAACAAGTATAGGTATTTAACATAAACATGAACAAAGATAGATGAGGACAGTAAGACAGGGATGGTAGGCATGCTGGTGCGCCTATGCATGCCCCCTTTAAGGACCTCTTAGAAATGGGGTGAGGTCCACGGTAGACAGTTTGAGGATGAAGCTGTGAGGGGGTTGAGGCTGGAACCACGGAGTCTGGTAGGGTGTTCCAGGCATTGACCACTCTGTGACTGAAGTCATGTTCTTGGAACTACCAGCTTGACCACCTGTATATTAGATCCATGTTCTTCCTGGTGGATTAATGTTTCCCAGGAAGTGAACATCATCCCACTGGAGGTTGGGGAACATCATATATGCCTGGAGATCAAATTAGTCTCAATGCTAGTGGTCTTCCATAAGGTTTTGAAGACTTGATTCTGTCTGAGAATGGGGGTTGGGTAGTAAGGCAGAGCCTGTGGAATGGTTGTTGCATTGTGTTTTGATTTGATCTCAGCTGCCAATTAGTATTTCTTGACATATTGTGATACTGTTGAGATATCATAGTTTTTAACTGTTGTTCATAAAGCAGAATCAATATGTTGAGATGAGCCATGTAAATAGAAATAACTATTCCTGCCAATTTAGACACTTGACGATATTTGGAAATTTTGAAAATAAAGTTCCCTCTAAAAAATAACACTATACAATACTTAAATATTCTTCTTACTTTCCTAGTTCTCAAAAGCTCTGAGGTCACATTTCAATATTTATTCCAGAATGTTATCTATTTGTGAGAGTACTGGAGTGAGGGGAAGTCTTGACTTCACCTGTAGTTATCTTCAAACATTAAGAAACAGTTACATTTTATCCAAATGGAAAAAGAGCACCTTATGGTTTAGTTCTGCTGTTTCTTCAAGTAATTTAAACCAGACACCAAGATAACTAATTTCTATTTCTCTCCAAAGAATAAAATTGTCATGAATAACTTTTAACATCTGTCAAGATTTAGTTCTACAAAGTTAATTTTGCAAATGAAAAAAAGTTCCCTAAATGTGAAGAGCAGTTTTCTATATCCTGTACAGAGGTGGATTTATAAGCTGTACAGATGCAGATAGATAACTCAACAAGACGTCCATAACAAAGTAAATTTATTGGTTCATCAGTTGTCCTCATAATTCATATTTGTGATGAAGTTCTTCTTTAATGACCAATCCTTTGTATATCTGCCTCGTAGGTAAAAGATGGTTATCTCCTAACCCATCTCGTAGTGATAGAAAAAAGCTACCATGTGTTAGTGAACTTCGGCAAAAGTGAGGAAAACTCCCCCAACCCATCAAGGGTCAAATTAGTGACCAATCAGGATTACAGATGTGGCCATGTGACATGAACTACATTTCCCAGGATACCTTTAA